>JANFNE010000044.1:0-79363 GCA_024867545.1 Phytopythium helicoides
GCCCCGCGCTGGTGCCGCTCGCGGAAGCTGCTTGCTCCTTCGTCGGTCGAGGCTGCGACTGCGCAAACAGAGATGCCGATAGAAGGCGAGGATAACGACATGCAATATCAGTTGCCCCGTGGTGCTATACAAAAAGCAAGTACTTTGCCCCATCGTCAACAGGCCGAGTTTTCACATCAACAACGTCGCACGCAATGCGAATTTCCTGACATCCTTGCTGGGGCGTCCACGTGCGTCGGTGTTCCATGCCATGGATGCTGAGCGCTCAGAGCTTTTCTGTCGAGTGTTTCCTGTTTCTGTATTTGCCCTTACTGCCAGCCAGCCAGCCTCCCTGCCTGCCTGCCTCAGCCTGAGAGCCCTGCACGGTCCTGTCTATTTGCCGCACTCTCTCGACCAGGGTCTGCACGCACGCTGCGCGGAGGGCGCGGAGGCAACTCGGCAAGTGGTCGAATCTACCGGTGCGGCGGCGCTTTACAGCAGCCCGCAGTCCGTAATCTCAACCTCGGTCAGCGGCTTGCCCTTGACGCAGTACACGCTCTCAATAGTCTTTAACACGCTCAGTCCCTCGACGACCTTGCCGAACGCGACGTTGCGGCCGTTCAGGTGCGGCTGCGCGGCTAGCGTGATGAAGAACTGCGAGGCGTTCTTGTTGACGCCGGCGTTGGCCATGCCGACGACGCCCTCCTCGGAGAACTGCAGCGCGAAGTTCTCGTCGTCAAAGAAGCGCTTGCCGTCCTCGAGCGCGGCATGGCCGCCCGTGCCGTTGCCGTGCAGCACGTCGCCGCCCACAATGTACACGCCCTTGGTGATGTTGTGGATCTTGGACTTTTTGTACGAGCCCTCGCCGAGCGTCGAGCGGAATCCCTCAGTGCACAGCTTGGCGAAGTTGCCGGCCGTACGCGGCACCACGTCCTTGGCCAGCTCCACCACGATGCGCTCAGCCTGCGCGCCGCCGATGCTCACGTCCAGGAAGGCGCGCGGCCGCGGCTGCGCCGGCGTCGGCACCGCCGCGTCGTACGGCACCACGGCGGCCGCCGGCGCGTTCATCTTCTCCAGCGAGCGGTGGAACCAGCCCCAGCCGCGGGCGCCGCCGCGCGTCGCAGCCGTCGCAGCGCTACGCACCACCGAGGATCGCGCGTACGCCGCCATCGATGCCCCCGCTGTCTGCGCCTGCCTGATGACCGGAGATATGCCCCGCCCACCACTCGCTGCGCAAAATTGGTAGGTGCGATTGCGCTCGCATGAATGCGCTACAAGCGTACTTTAAATGAGGACTTAAGGTGATAGGTGCGGTTTAAATGCGCATAGTATGTTCGTCCCTTTCCTTGAAGAATACTCGTGGCGTCACTATCAGACCGCTGCGGTTTGCTCTCGCCGATCATGATGGAGCGCGCGGCGACGAGTCGCCTGGTGATGGTGGCGGCGGGCGTAACGGCGCTCGTGCTGTTTGCGCAGGTCGCGCTCATCAATGCCATGTCGGGCGTGTACCTGGACAGCGCCGACGACCACAGCATTGCGTTGGCGTCTGGAGGGGAAGAAGAAGATCTCGTCGGAATGGCGACGCGGGGGAGCAAGGCCGCCGTGTTCCAGCAGCTGCCCACTCTTCCAGTGGTGCTCATGCACGGCATGGGGGACGCTGCAGGAAACCCGGGCATGCTGCGCATTCAAAAGGTCGGTGCAACACGCGCGGGAACGGGCTGAGTTTTCCTTTAGCGCTGACCCTGCGAACGCATGATGATGGATGTGCCACACAGGCGATTCAAGACAAGCTCGGCGTGCATGTTGCAAGCATCCAGATCGGCAACTCGGTGCAGGAGGATATCAAGAACAGCTACCTCATTACGATGGACGAGCAGGTCGCCATTTTCGCAAGCAATGTGCAAAAGGTGCAAATGCAAGCTGGGCAGGTAGAGATGTGAGACGGCTGCTGACGATCGATCGTGTCTCGGTCTGAACCTCTAGGATCCCCTGCTTGCGGGAGGCTTCAACGCTGCTGGGTTCTCTCAGGTGAGTGGTGTGCAAATTCGACGATGATGATGCACCATACTCTCCAGACCAACACGCATCGCATCGCTTGGTCTCACTAGGGCAACCTTCTCATTCGCGCATACATCGAGCGGTACAACAATCCGCCCGTCGTCAACTTTGTATCCTTTCATGGCCCGCTCGCAGGAGTTGGTGCCTTGCCCCAGTGCGCGCCGACTGCTTTCATTTGCAAGGAGATCGACAAGGTACAGCGTTCTGTTCTGCGCCTCAAAATACGACGAACACACCATGTCTGACTGTAACTATTGCTTCTGGTAGCTTATTGGCGACGCAGTCTACTCGAGTAAAGTTCAAGGTGGGTGCAAGGGTTCAGATGGCTACAACGCTGTCATCGATTTTTACACTGACGACGACGCGCTATAAACATGCATGCAGATCATATTGCCCAGTCCAACTATTTCCGCGACCCGCTCAAGATCACCGAGTACCTCAATGCAGGTCAGCATGAGCTTTTGGATCTTTCTCTTCCTGCTCTCGATGCTGACAGTCCACTCCGTGCTTGCTGCCACTGATCGCAGTCCACTTTCTACCGGACATCAACAACGAGCGTTCTGTGAACGCAACGTACCGCGAGAACTTCATCAAGCTCCAGAATTTGGTGCTCGTGCGCGCAAACGGCGACACACAGGTATTCCCGAAGGAATCCGAGTGGTTTGGTGCATATGAGGACAACGAGCCGTACAAGCGTGTGCTAGGCTTCAACGAGACTGCGTGGTACCGTGAGGACTCGTTCGGGCTCAAGACTTTGGACGCGGCCGGGAAGGTACACTTCTTGTCGACCGAGGGCAACCACCTGCAGTTCTCCATCGCCTTCCTGATGCAGGTTATCGACAAGTACTTTGTTCCCTCTCTGCTCGTGTGAGCACCGATCGGTCGGTTATTAGTGCGTCCGTTGCGGCCTTTTGCTGGCGGGAAATATATCATGCTGAGTACACTACGCTGCGAACGTGTTGCAGTCGATGCTGGCATATCAACAAGTCCAATCTTACTAGACAGTTGTAGCTGAGCAGATGCAAGGATTACGTTCTGTGAAGGAGATTCCTACATCCAACATCGATGCTGCACCCAGCGTGTAGCTCCGAGCATTACCGGCCTCCTCGTTTATTTGTCGAGATGGGCTGAGGACGCTTGAATTGATTGAAACACGTTGAGCTGCGCGTGTGGTCGCTCGCAAGTGCCCGAACACGTTCTTGGCTTGAATTAGCACGGCGATGACCTCGACCGCAACGGCTCTGCCTCGTGGCCTACGGACTCCGTGGGCGTCAAGCGCCTCACAGTCTTCATATCGCGCGAGCCGTCGGATCAACCGATGCTCGGAATCAACTGAGGTTCAGGATCCTGGTCCCGGGGCTCTTGTGCTAGCCGGTGAACGTTGTCGAGGCCTCCCTCGATCCGGATGCGCAGCACGTGGATGATCTTGTTGGTGGCAACGTCCCCGCAATGGTGGTGCACGCGACCTCGCAGAAGAGGCGAAGCAATACTCCCACATCACACTCGACAAAGTTGTTCCAGCTGGTCAGGAGGACGCTGTGGACGACTTGCGTCCAACGCTTCCTCGTCCGCTGCCGCACGCGCACGCGTCGCGTAACCTGTTGCATCGCTGTCTCGATTGGCTCGTTGCGCGCCAAACACCTTCGTGGCCGATCATCGACGCCGCAGACTTGAAAAGACACACCTGATATATCGCGGCTGGACTGGAAGGCTCTGGAGGCTGGACTGGAAGGCTCTGGAGGCTGGCCTGGAAGGGTCTGGAGCCTTGCTGTGAGGTTCCGGGCCGTAAGCCGGGAAATGCGGCCGCGTGGAAGTAGCGGCTTCAGTTTCCGCTTGATATTTCTGGGTCGATTTCACCAGGAACACTAAGAATCTTCGCTGACAAAAACGCAGAATCTGCAGCGCATGGTGCACCACCACGCTTGTAAAGAAACTTCGGTTTTTCGTTGATGCCTCCCCACTCAGCAACAAGGGAATCGTGTGCTGTTCCAGGAAAATTTACGGCGTTCGAAACTATCTTTCCGTGCGGCGCGAAACAAGCACACTACCAGTGTATTTCGCATTTGTCCAGCCATGGTAAAGCCAGCTTCGAATTGTCGAGTCGTCTGGGCGATTAACCGGGATCTTCAAGCCGTCAGCAACCAAGCAGACATCCTCGAGATTGGGATATCAAGCCGCAGGACGGGAAGTACCGCTTGCGCGTTCGCCAAGCTCCACGGGAGATGACCGCGCTCCAGTGTCTCGCGATGGTCTTGGCGAGGACGCGGACTCTAGGGTCGACGGCCGCGCTAGCCATTATCTTCGGCGTGTCGTTGACCGTGTGCTACAGATACCTCCGATTTGGCCGCGCTTTGCTCACTCGGGTGCTCGTGCATGACGAGAGGGCAAAGATCCGGCTGCCGACATCCGAGGAAACAGCCCAGTTCAAGGATGCAGTCAGGGAAAAGTACCCCAATAATCTCGAGGAAGTCTGTTTTGTTGTTGACGGCTCGAAGATCCCGATTGATCACCCGACAACTCGAAGTCGGTTTTTACCATGGTTGGACAAATGCTTAATACACTGGCAACGTGCTTGTTTTCGCGCCGCACGGAAGATAACTGCATGCGTCGCAATTTTTTCTGGAGCAGCACATGATTCCCTTGCTGCTGAGTGGGGAGGCATTTACGAAAGCCTCGAATGCATCACCAGGCTGTCTAGGAGGAGTTGGCTGCTGCGAGCACGGCGTTGACTGTCACGGCGCCTTCAACTCGAAGGATCGACTGCAATTCAATTGGTGGCAGCTTTCGGCGTGGATCGATGCACGCATGAGTGTAGACATTCACACACAAAAAAGAAATCATACGGGGATACAGCATAAAAACTTCTTGGTCACTGATCATGGTGGTCGATGTACTTAAGGTCTCTGTTGTTGTTTCCTTGCTTGTACTTTGCTGGTGGTGGTAGCAGCTGCTTCTCTTCAAACAGTTCGTATAGCTTCGAGTTGCCTTGTCCGCGCTACGCAGTTCTGATTTAGTTTGTCTTGATAGCTACTTAGGCACACCCATAGTCCCTTTGTCGTAGACATTCGATCGCGCATTGAAGCGTGAAGTTTTGCCATGCTAAACCGAAAGTGAACTCAACTGTCTCTGCTCCCTACTACAGTAACTCGTCGCCTCCATCGCTGCTCGCAGAGAAAGCTCTCGTGACAGCGCCAATCCTACTGGTGGATGCGACGCTACTCAGTATGTGCGCGCCGCCGGACTCTCCGCTGCTGCTGCTGCTGCTGCTGTCAGAGAGCTCCAAGTAGTTGCCGCCCATGATTAGTCCAATCTTATTCCTTTGACAAGTTGAAGCTGAAGCTGTTGTGTCACTCGATACGAAACAAACCGTCACAGTCACGGGGGGAGTGGGAGGAGTTTCGTCGGGTATTTGTTGACTTGCCTTCAGTATGCTCGGCAACAACCTTTCACGCTCAGCGAGCCTGAAAAGCAGTCGAGTTTCTTCGAAGGTGGCGGCGGCGGAGCAGCTCCGGATCGAGAAAAGCCCGGTTCGCGGACCCACGCGGCGGCCAGCGCCGAGAGCCAAACAGCACGGCCAGTCGACGAAAAGAGCGCGCGGCAGGGGCCGGTCCATGGATGGAGGCCGACCTTGCGACCCGCGGTGGTAGCCCCGCGAGGGCTGACGGCGCGTCGACCAAGCGCAAGCTCGAGCCCAGCGGCGCGGCGGGCGTGGCGGCCTCTCCGTCGCCAGTCGGCACGTTCGACGGCGGCGCGTGGGGTTGTAGCGCCGGAATGAGCGCGGACGCGGCAGACTCGCAGCCCAAGGTGCGGCGCCGAGCGTCCTGCATGGAGCCGGGGGCCACCGGCAGCACGATGAAGCGCTGCTGCTCAGAGGGAAAGATGTACGTTTGCTCCGTCTGCCTAGCTGGTTTTCTTCGTCGCGGCGGGCGGGTGGGCGGCGCTTGCTCGAAACGTGTGTACGCACGCGCGGCGAGCGCACAACCGGCCGACGACATGGCGATGGCGCGACAGACACCCACTCACTCACGTGTGTTAATTGCTGGACGAATTGGTCTCTACAGTGCTCGCGCGTGTGGGACATTCAACGCCGCGTCTACGGGAACACAGGGCTGCCCGGTGTCGCCTTCGATGTCGGTGATGCACGCCGCACAGGGCAAGACGGGCTCTCCGCGGCTCCCAGACCGCTGCTGGTCGCCTGCTGTGAGCACAGTGGAAGGTGCGCCCGCGCGTCGCTCTCAGCTTGTACTACTATTGAAGCTGAACCGGTGTTTGCATGACTATAGCAGACGCCATGAGACCATCGCTCGACGCGCAGACCCGACCAGAGCTGGACCAGACGCCGCACGCTATGCTGTACGCTGCCACAAGAAGCCCGTCGCTAAACTTTTCCTCAACGCCCGGGTGGAGTCCAAGTGCCGCGCTGCGGCCTCAGAACGGGGCTGTCTCGCCGGCGCTGGCATCTCCACTTGCTCCTAGCGCAGGCGGCAGGATCCCAACGATCCCGAAGAGGCCCTGGCAACCACCGCGGCGAAATAGGAATCCGGGCAATCTGTCTCTGGATATGTCCCAAGTTGACCAAGTCGTACCTGAGGCCTTCGAGCCGCAGAGAAGAAATGATCTCGCTGCAATTTGCTCCAAGGTGACGGATTTCCTCTACATCGGTGGCGCAGCCGCGGCCAAAGACAAGGCAACGCTATCTCAAGTCGGCATCACACACATCATCAACTGTGCGGCATCCGTCGCTCCTGCTTTCTATCCGAACGATTTCGCGTACTTGAATCTTCGGCTGCGCGACCACTCATCTCAGGACATTGCACGTCACTTCTACATGGTGTTTGACTTCATTGAGCGAGCAAGGAAGCTCGGTGGGCGGATCTTTGTGCACTGCGTAAAGGGCATCTCTCGCTCGCCTACGATGGCCATCGCGTACCTCATGTGGTACAAGCAGATTGGAATGTACCAGGCACTGGAGTTTGTTCGGCAGGCTCGCCCGGCTGTGGACCCGAACTCGGGTTTTATCTTTCAGCTCACGGAATGGGAGCAGCTCCACCTCAAAGGCAGCATCCAGCTCCACCGACCGATCGTGTTCCGGATTGAGATTGCTTCGTGCGAAGTCAGCAGCGACGAACAGAACCACGGAAACGCACAACCCGGCAGTATAGGTAACGGCTCTCGACCAGCGGAACAGCCTCTGATTGTCGGCCCTCTGCTTGACGTCGAAGAGCAATTCTTCCACAGCCCGAGCGACGACGTCGCCGCCCTTAGCTTTGTCATCGCGTGCTCAGACTACATGTTCATCTGGTGCGGACAGGCCGCGAGCGAGCAGCAAGTTGAGGCAGCGCAGACTGCGAGTGAGCTTCTGCAGGAGTTCGAGTCGTTCCCGTCCAAGTGCGACCTTCTGTACGAAGGGCGGGAGACCCCCGCGTTCTGGAGTCTTCTCGGTGAGGCGGCACCTGGTGAGGCTCGGCCAGGATCGAGCAGTGTGTTGTGAGCAGTGAACCGTGCCGAAGTGTGCACCGTAGTCGTGGCTGTCCACGCATCCCAGCGAGCAGCGGTGTGCACGCGTCGGATCGATGTAATTGTAAAGGCAACTTCAACGTGGTCAACCAACCCATGTGCTCGGCACGTATCGCGTGTCACAGGCCTCTCCCGCCGACTGGATTGGTCAAAACTAACAACATCGCCTTTATTGCCCAATGAATGCACATGGCTTCACCCAGTACGAAAACCAGTCACATGTTGTGGAGCACCGTATTACGCGATCTCGGGAGTAGGTGAGATCCAACAAACTCAATGGCCAACCAGTCGTGGGCACCATTCGGAAACCGCCCTCGCGCCGCCGCAGCTGAGCCTTTTAAGCTCCGTCGCAGCCCAGCCCACAGCCTCGCCACCAGTGACGCACCATGGCGGCGAGCGGACTCTCGAGCGTCTCGACGCTGCTGCTGGCCACGAGCCTGCTGGGCGTGAGCATCGCCGTGGGCTTCTACTACCTGCAGCAGGATCCCGACAAGAAGAGCAAGAAGGGAGAGGCTTCGTGCCCGTTCGGCAGCGGCAAGCTCACGGAGGAGCAGATCCGCCAGGGTGCCAAGTGCCCCGTCACGGGCATGATCGCGTCGCTCACGGGCGCCAAGGACGAGCCCAAGAAGGAGGAACAGAAGACCTCCACGCCAGTAGCAACCAACGCGGTGCCGTCGCCGCCGCAATCGCCTCGCAAGTCGTACGCAGCTGTGGTGGCGAGCCCTCCTGCTGCGAAGCCAGCACCGGTGGTCGGGTCCCCCAAGAAGGTTGTTGAGGCCCACAAGAAGGTGGTCGAAGCGCCAAAGAAGATCGAGTCCCCCAAGAAGATCACCGAGTCGCCCAAGAAGGTGGAGGCTCCCACAAAGGTTGAGACTCCCAAGAAGGTTGAGACTCCCAAGAAGGTTGAGACTCCCAAGAAGATTGTTGAGGCTCTGAAAACGGTAGAGTCACCTAAGAAGGTGGAATCGCCCAAGAAGATTGTCGAGTCGCCCAAGAAGATTGAGTCTCCCAAGCATATTGTTGAGTCGCCCAGGTTGGCCCCGCAATCGCCAAAGCATGCTGCTCCTGCCTCGCCGAAGCAGGCTCCTGCTTCTCCCGTCAAACCGGTCGTCGAGTCTCCCAAGAAGGTCGTTGAGTCTCCCAAGAAGGTTGTTGAGTCTCCCAAGAAGGTTGTCGAGTCTCCGAAGAAGGTCGTCGAGTCTCCGAAGAAGGTCGTCGAGTCGCCCAAGAAGGTCGTCGAGTCTCCGAAGAAGGTCGTCGAGTCTCCAAAGAAGTCTGATGCGCCCAAGAAGGTATTTGAATCCCCAAAGAAGGCTCCTGAGGCGCTGAAGACTGTGGAGTCCCCAAAGAAGATGGCGTCGCCCAAGAAAGAGGTGGAGGCGCCAAATGAGATCGCGAAGACTCCTTCGCCCAAGAAGGGCCCTTCTCCCTCTGGCCGTGTCGGTGGACGTCCTGCGGCTTTTGGTGCGTTCGCTCGCCGCCCATCCAACCCATCGAAGGCCGAGGAAATCCTCGCTGTCATGCAAGAAAAGCTTGCCGCGGCAGAGGAGGTCGCCGACTCGTTCGTCGACGATGTGCTGTCGCAGTCCATGGAGAGCGTTGACCCGGACGAGTTTGTGCAGGTGAACCTCACCGAGTCCATGACGCTGTCGCAGAGTGTTCCGGAGCTGATCCAGATCCCCGCCGATGCTGAGAAGCCTGCATCACCCACTGCTGCTGCTGCTCCTGCTGGTACGACGTCACCAAAAGCTGGGGAAGAAGAGGCGGCGTCAGTGTCGGCTAACGCGTCGGCACAGACGGCTGCCAAGAAGGCCAAGAAGAAGAAGGGCAAGAAGCGCCACTAGAAAGGTGTCATAGCGTCGATCTTCAACTTCGACCTGTAGTATTTAGCGCTTTTTCTCCTTCGTAATGTTGAGCTAGCTTTTGGCCCCATGCTGCTTTTCTTTCTATCTATCTGGGGCTGTTGTGGTAGACTCATTTGCCAGAGTTGATCTCTGGTGGCGTCACGAAGCAATGCCTTCATCGAAAATGTCATCAAGTTCGCACTATTCATAAGCGGTGGGCGTCATGTGTATCTAGCATGAATGATGCAGTGCGTGGCCTCGTAGCTACTGCTGCCCCCATTTTGCGTGGTCCTAGACGAACATGGCCTTGGACGCCTGCAAGTGGAGGAACTCACGCACAGCAGCGTCGTCCGACACACTCGGGATCACGAGCAGGTCGTGAAGGAACTTCTGCAGCTGGTCTTTCCGCCGACTCAAGAACTCGGGGTTCAGGTCGCGACAGCAAAAAGTCTTGGGCGGCTGTGTCGTGATCACCACGACCATTAATCTAACGTACAGACAGCACCAGTTTGGGAATCCAAGCTACAAACCAGCGGCGGAAGGCGATCGCCGCCCTTGAAGCGAAGACTAGAATGTTGTTCGTCAAAGGAATCCACAGATTAGTCGCACGAACCGTTGAGCTCGATCACTCGTTGCGTCGTGAAGACAAACCTGAATCGCAGCTTGTCGAACTCGCTAAAGCGCCGCAGCACCGTCCAGTAGCGCTTCCCCGTCTGCACCTGCAGCTCGAACTGCGCGAACGAGCCGTCGAACACGCGGTACCCGATGATGGAGACTGTGAAGTAGTCGGGGCCTGCGCCATGCGAGCAACAAGATCGCGTCAGCGAGTCGAACAACAAGCAGCGGCTCGTAACGGATCTTCTGCGAGTCCTCTTGAGCGCACCGTAGCGTGTCGACCACACATGCTCGGGGAGGTACACGAGCGCCATGACGTCAATCTCTCCTGATCTGCTAAACAACTTGGCGTACAGCCACTGGCGAAGCTGCAGCAAGCGAGTCACAGCGCAACCGGCGGCGTCCGTCTGGCAGCCAGCAGATCTGTCTGTCTCCTGGAGATCCGCCGCGCTTTTTTTCCCGGTGCTTTGGTCGGGATGAGATCTGAGGCGGTGGTGTTGCCCTGATTCTAACTGCCAGGAAGGGTGACGTGCAAGTGGCGCAAATGAACTCGAAGAGAGGCAGCAGCTCGCTTCACGTTTCCGTATCGCCTCAGAGACCATTTAGCACGGACGGCCTCGAGAGTCATGCTAGGACAACCAGAATTCGAAGGATAGGTGACTTGTTGTAGTGAGCGTACAGAAATTGACGAGGTCTCCTTGATGCACTGCTTCGATCGTTGGTCATCCTGCGGCGATAAAGGAGCCTTATCTTCGCTACCAGTAATGCTGCGCAGCTATGCCAGGGAAGCTCCAAGGCATTTACCGCTTCGCGCAGAATCGCTGGATCATTGTCAATTTGCGTGCTTGAGGATGTCATCAGCATTGCTCGGAACGTGCGATGCACTGGCGAAAACATACTTTTGGGGGTGGGCAGGTACACCATCAGACGGGTTGCTCGGTGTCGAGATTGTGCGTGTTGAAGATTTTCGTCACAAGCTGGCGGTTATCGCCCTCGGATGCATGTTTGTCTGGCACAACAAACAGAATCATGCTGATGCTCTGAGATCTGGCGAAACGCCTCGTGCCTCGGCTTACTCTCTTTGTTCAGTTTTTGCTTGTCCAGATCTAGACATGGCTGACGGCCTGGCAAGCTGCGGAAACTAACTTGTCAGCGACATCATCTTGCGTACTCAAGATTGTTTTTGCTTTTTAATTTGTATTTGGTGCAGCGCATGATTTGGGAAAGTAACGACATCTCCGAGCTCAATGTGGTCATGTACCTTTGATTCGCAAACCCTGTGCAATTGCAAGGCAACGACCATCGTAGACGTCGTTGCGGGTCATGCTCATGGACGTTCAGTTGTTCCGAGTTTGCACTGGTGTTGGGGACCAAACAGTAATGGGTTGACACTACGAATTATCATGGTGATACAGGTTATTGATAATGAGGATATTTTTGAATAGCAATTCTACAGTTTTGAGCATTTACAGTTTTGAGTGTATTCGTTTTCCGTAGACTTTTGGGTAGGGGGGCGATTCGATCGCACTAATAAAAAAGATTCGCAAAGGGCGAGCGAGAAAGGCAGGAGGAAGGAGGTGACCGCGATGGCGACGGACGCCAAGCAGCTCGAGACCGATGCGGGCTTTATGGACAAGTACAGTCGGCAGATCGGCGCCTTTGGGCTCGAGACCATGGCCAAGGTGCGCTCGTTTGCCGCCGGCTGCAAGAGGAGGAACAGCAGACTGACGAAACCGCAATCGTCTGTAGCTCGTCAAGCTGCGCGTGATCATCGTCGGGCTGCAGGGCGTGGGCGTCGAGTGCGCCAAGAACCTGATCCTGGCTGGCCCGGGTGCCATCACGCTGCACGACGGTACTCTCGCGCGTCTCTAATGGAACGCTCAAAGTGGTTAGCGCGCTGATGGGTGGATTTCTCGTGACTAGATGGACTCGCGGAGATGAAGGACCTGGGCACCAACTTCTTCCTGACGGAGCAGGACGTCGGACACCCACGCGCTACGGCCGTCTCGCACAAGGTATGCGCTTTTGCTGCTTACCTCTTGGTTGCCAGGAGACTGACATGGGATGAACCATGCATGACAGCTCGCGGAGCTCAACAAGATGGTGTCCGTGTCGGTGCACAAAGGCGAGCTGACGGAAGAGGTGGTCGCAAAGCACAACGTGGTCGTATTCACGCAGACGAATCGCTCGGAGCTGCTTCGCTGGAACCGCTTCTGCCGACAGCAGTCGCCTGCGATTGGTTTCATTCTGTGCGACATCCGCGGCGCCATGGGCTACGCGTTCACGGACTTCGGTGGTAACTTTGTGTGCCATGACGCGACTGGCGAGGCCCCGATCACGCGCATCATTACGGACATCACCAATGACAAGGACGGCGTGCTGTCGCTGCTGGGACCCGACGAAGACGGCAAGATGCACGAAATGCCGGACTCGGACCACGATGGGTGGATCGAGATCAGTGAGGTTGAGGGGATGCAGCTCAAGTCTGACCCGGAGAAGAATATCAACAACATGGGACCTCGCCGCATCAAGTTTGCGAACCGCAAGGTTTTCCGCAACGGCAAGCAAGTCGAGGTATTTGATCCGTACAGCCTGAAGATCGGCGACACGTCGGAGTTCACGCCATACGAGGGCGGTGGTATCCTGACGCAGCACAAGAAGCCGTTCAAGATGCATTTCCGATCACTAGAGGAAGCGCTTGTGGACCCTGTGAACCCTGGTGATTTTGGGCTAATGTTCACTGATGGAGCCAAGTTTGGTCGTGCAGAGCAGCTGCACATCGCACTGTGGAGTGTGCTGGAGTTTGAAGAGCGCCATGGACACCTCCCCGAGCCGCACAACGATGCCCACGCTGACGAAGTGCTGGCGCTCGCAAAGGCTGGCATCCAGCACCTTTCGGATGAGACGCGACTCTTGAAAGACGCGAAAGTGCTCACGGTTGATGAACTTGACGAGAAGGTTGTCAAGCAAACGGCTCTGTATGCTGGTATTGAGCTGCAGCCATTTGCGGCTTTCTTTGGTGGTGTCATCGCCCAGGAAGTTGTCAAGTTCACGGGCAAGTTTTCTCCTCTGCAGCAATGGCTCCATTTGGACGCCTTCGAGGTTCTTCCTGATGAGAGACCGACCGACGCTCAGCCTATCGGTTCTCGCTACGACCATATCATCACGATGTATGGTCGCGAGTTCCAGCAGCAGCTTGGTAACGTTCGCACGTTCCTTGTTGGATGTGGTGCGCTGGGCTGCGAGTACCTGAAGAACTTTGCAATGATTGGTCTTGCATGTGGCGAAAAGGGTCTGGTGACTGTGACGGACAACGACCGAATTGAGGTCAGCAACCTGAACCGTCAGTTCTTGTTCCGTGAGCACAATGTCGGTCAGCCAAAGTCGGTAGCCGCGACGGGAGCTGTGCGTCAGATGAACGCTGATCTGAAAGTGAAGGCCTTGGAGCAGCTTGTGGCGCCTCACACGGAGAATACGTTCGATGACGATTTTTGGACAGACTTGGATGTTGTCACAAATGCGCTTGACAATGTCAAGGCGCGTCTGTACGTGGACAGCAAGTGCGTCTTCCACAAGATCCCTCTGCTGGAGAGCGGAACGCTTGGTACGAAGTGTAACGTGCAGGTGGTGATTCCGTACAAGACCCAGAGCTATGCGGACGGTCCGAAGGATGCGGAGGACGACAACATTCCCATGTGTACGCTCCGAAACTTCCCGTCGCTGATTGAGCACTGCATTGAGTGGTCTCGCGCTCAGTTTGAAGATGTGTTTGTGGTTCCTGCCGCCGAGGCGAAGAAGTTCGTGGAGCACCGCGACGAATACATCGCCAAGATCAAGCAGAGCACTTTGGAGAATCCTAATGCGAAGCTCGCGCAAGCTGCTATTGTCCAGGAGCTCGAGCGCGTGCGTAACTTGCAGGCGACGTTGGAAACGGCGCGTGGCATGACCTTCGACAAGTGCATGCACCTGGCTATGGAGCTCATGACATCACGCTTCCGCGACCGCATTCTGCAGCTCATCCACAACTTCCCGGAGGACCACCTTACGAACTCTGGTGAGAAGTTCTGGTCTGGAGCGAAGCGCTTCCCCCAGGCAGTGCAGACGTTCGACCCTGAAGACCCGTTGCACCTGAACTTTGTTCGCGCAACAGCGAACCTTCTGGCCGTTTGCTACGGTATTCAAGCCCCGCCGGAGGAAGAGCTGGTTGCTGCTGACTCGAAGTGGCGCGATCCAGCTACGTATGAGGAGCTGTCGCGGACGTATGTCTTCCCTGAGTGGCACCCGTCGAGTGAGAAGATTGCGGCGGACTCGGATGAGCTGAAGAAGCAGGAAGAGGAGAAACTCAAGAGCACGGGCGACTCGGACCGCGAGGAGCTGACAAAGCTGCTGGACGAGCTTGAGAGCCTCGACATCTCGGGCTTGTCCTTCGAGCCGGCCGACTTTGAGAAGGACCAGGACATGAACTTCCACATCGACTTCATCTACGCGGCATCGAACCTGCGTGCGTTCAACTACCGCATCCGCCAGGCTTCGCGGCACAAGTGCAAGATGATTGCTGGCAAGATCATCCCCGCCATTGCGACGACAACGGCTTCAGTCACGGGTCTCGCGATGCTGGAGATGCTCAAGCTGCTGCAGCGCAAGGAGCTGGACGCATTCAAGGACTCTTCGAATTCGTTGGGTCTCAACATGTATCTTCTCCAGGAGCCAGCGCCTCCAGAGAAGGCCAAGGATGAATACGACGTGGTGGAGATGTCGGAGGTCAAGTGCAAGCCCTCGGGCTTCACGAAGTGGGACTCGACTCTCATTGAGCTGTCGTCCGAGGCGACACTGGCGGACTTCTTGGACCAGTTCAAGGACAAGACGGAGCTCAACTGCGACCTGCTTTTCCATGGTGTGGCGGAAATGGGCAACTCAAGCGCAGCCAAGGAGAACCCGCTGTTCCGCACCGTTAGCGGTCTCATGCTGTACGACCGCAACGCGTTCGGCAAGGCACTCAAGGAGCTGTACGCGGAGCAGATGAACAAGCCGCTTCGCGCATGGGTCGAGTCGCGCTACGAGGGCCTCGTGGACTGCAGCCGCAAGTACATTGAATTCCAGACATCCTGCTCGGATGACAACGGCGACGTGTTCAAGGTGCCGACGGTCGTGTGCAAGTTCGTTTAGGCTCGTGAGCTGGATGTGGGAATCCTCCGCTCGAATGTACTGGCGAGCAACTGCAGCGCTAATTTCTCAATTTCTCGCGATAAACAGGTGTGTACCTTGAATGGTTTCCGACGATAGCGGGAGTTGGTGGCGGGTTGAATCACCTCGTGATGAGCGCACTGGCTGTCCAAGCAAGCTTAAACGAGTCGCGCATCTCGTGCGATCCGTGTTGAGTGACGCTTCGCGAGTCACTTCACTTCGCCAATCGAGATGCGAATCAAGTCCGCCCTCGGTCCCGAACGGTGCGTGGCGGCCATCGCGGCTGCCCGTCAGCGATTTGAAGCGTCCAGTGCCCTGCTCGCCACCTGCGCTCTCTGCGCCGCTCATCTGCGCGGCCGCCCCTTTTCGCGCACCGCCAAAATCTTGGTTGGCCTCATCTTCAACAACGCGAATCTTATTCGGTCCTGGTCCACCGATCCAGCTGCGCGTTGACAGCGGCAGAGCACATGTTCTGAACGGCGAGGTCCGTGTCACCGGCGTCTCGACACTTGTCGCTGGCTCGGCACAGCCCGCCTCGCCTCCCCTCGCCTCGCCCAGCCGCCTCTGAACCGCCGGCGCGTGCCTCGGGCCAATGCGCGCGGGCGGCGCGGCCAGAAACCGTGCGCCGCTCAAATTACGCGGCGGTGGTCGTTGCGTTGCGCCGCCCGGCGGTGCGGGCGGCGCAACGCCATCACCATGCTGCCTGGCAACCACCATCACCGCTGACTCGGCGCCATCTTATTCTCGCTGCGGCGTCCATGCCGCCGGGCGGGAAGAATATTTGCCGCCGCGGTAGCAGTTGCACCTGCGGCTGCGCTGTGATGGAGACGGAAGGTCTCGCCTCGGGGTTCTCCATCAAGCGCAGCCGCCTGCGCAGGCGCATCAATGCGCCGGACTCAGCTCGCCGCGCCAGGTTAGCTAATGTCGGGAGAACCTTCTGCCGTGGACTGCCGCGCCAAGCGTATCCTTGGTGTACAGTGCGATCACTCGAGGTGGCCGGCTCCGGGCTCTTGAGCGCCTGTCGGCCGGCCCAGCGGCACGAGCGCCGCGAGTGCGAACGGCGGTACAAGTTACACGACAGCCGTCCATTCCGTCATGCCGGGCAATTGTCGACGCCGCTTCTGCGCCGCTCGGAGCAGAAATCACCGCGCTGCTCGTCACCGCTGGCCCGCATCCGGCCCCAAGCGAACCCCAGCGAAGCGGGTTCAGCGCCGTCCGGAGCCCACGCTTTTCTCACCACAGTGGAGCCCTGCTGGGCCGGCGCTCGCCACGCAGGTCAGCGCATCCAGGCAGCAAGGACCAGCGGCAGCAGCGCTCAGGCGGCAGGCAGGCGGGTCCGGTGCGGCGCTTGGCGTTTGACGCGGCAGCTAGGTGCGTAGAAGACTTTCGGCAGGTTTGAACCGCATCCAGGTTTGATCTTCCATAGTTCCCCCAGGCGAGTTTGATAAAACCTAGCTAGGTTTAAAGAACCCTCTCGGTCGGGTTTGAAGGCTCACTGGCGCTCGTGGACCTCCTCGACGGCCGCAGCGGCCAAAGGGCGGTGCGGCGAGGCGAGGCTCACTTTCCCTTTCTCCAAGCGGGCGACGAGCATGGCGCTGGACGACATCGAGGACATGATCGGCGAGGACGAGGTCGACCGCGCGGTCGTGGCCATCCTGCGCGCGCCCATCGTGGCGCCCAAGACGCAGCTCCACCGCCCGCCGCGCGCGCTGGACGAGCCGCGCGTTGGCCGCCTGGACCTCCAGGACGCGGACGCGGACGCGCTCGTGGCCATCGACGTGCCTGGCACGCAGCTCATCTGGTAGGAGGCGGGCTATGGAGGCGTGACGAGTCGAGCTGGAGGCTCACGTGCTGTTTCTGCTGGTGCTGCTGGAGCAGGATGAAGACCTACGGGTGCTCGCACAACGTGAGCGACTCGGAGTACATGCAGGGCGTGCTCGCGAGCTACGGCTACCGATTCACCGAGGATCCCGACAGCGCTCAACTGTGGTGCGTGAGACTTTGAATGCGTGGCTACTGGGTGGGTGAGGGGGCTGACACCGGGGTGTTTTATTTGTGCAGGCTGCTGAATAGCTGCACAGTCAAGGATCCATCGCAAGCGGCCTTCATGCACCTGGCCCTCAAGGGCAAGAGCCAAGGCAAGGCTGTCGTGGTCGCGGGCTGTGTACCGCAGGCAGACCGACACCTGAAGGGCCTCGAAGATGTCAGCATCGTGGGCATCCAGCAGGTCGACCGCGTCGTTGAGGTGGTTGAGGAGACTCTCAAGGGCCACACCGTGCGCCTCCTGGCCAAGCAACGGCTGCCAGAGCTGGACCTCCCCAAGATCCGTAAGAACCCCATGGTCGAGATTATCCCGCTCAGCACAGGCTGCCTTGGTGCCTGCACGTACTGCAAGACGCGCCACGCGCGTGGCAAACTTGGCAGCTACTCACCCGACGCGATTGTCTCGCGTGCGCAGACTGTGATTGATGAAGGTGTGACGGAGCTGTGGCTGTCAAGTGAAGATACGGGCGCCTACGGTATCGATATTGGCTCGGATCTGCCAACGCTCCTGCGTCGAGTGGTTGATGTTATCCCCGATGGGGTGATGCTCCGTGTGGGCATGACGAACCCGCCATTCATCCTTCAGCACCTGGACGCGATCGCTGAGATTCTCAACCACGAAAAGGTCTACGCATTCCTCCACGTGCCTGTCCAGTCTGGAAGCGATGATGTGCTGCTTGACATGAACCGCGAGTACACAGTCGCAGACTTTAGCCGTGTGGCCGACGTGCTCCTTGAGAAGGTACCGGGTCTGACGCTTGCAACGGACATCATCTGCGGCTTCCCTGGCGAGACAGAAGAACACTTTGACGAAACGATGGCTCTCGTTGAGAAGTATCGCTTCCACATCATGAATATCTCCCAGTTTTATCCTCGCCCTGGAACTCCTGCGGCCAAGATGAAGCGTGTTCCTACCCAGGTGGTTAAGAACCGCAGTCGTCGAATCACCAAGTTCTTCGAGTCGATCGAGCCGTACACAAATCTTGTGGGGTCGATCCAAAAGGTCTGGATTAACACGGAGCAGTCAGACGACAAGCAGTTCACAGTGGGTCATACGAAGAACTACACCAAGGTCCTACTTCCGCGGGACGATTCGCTGATCGGTTGCACGGCTGAGGTTCATATCACCTCGTGTGCCCGTTTCCACGTGAATGGTGAAGTCGTCTCTCGCTCGGAGCCGGCAACGCCCGCCGCTGCGGCAATTCGGTATCAAATCCGGACGGGTGGCCGAGTGTCGCCAATTGCCAGTCGTTCGCGCAAGCCTCGTGCCACGAAGTCGTCAGACACTGCTTCATCCTCGTCGTCATGTGATGGATCTGGTGGCTGCGGCGGTGGTAACTGCAGTGGCGATGAGCATGGTCATGACCACAGCCACGACCACAGCCATGACCACAGCCATGACCACAGCCATGATCACGATCATGACCACAGCGATGGGCATTCTCATAGTGAAGGAGAAGGTGGCTGCTGTGGTGGCAATGGTGGCGCCGGCTGCTGCTCGTCTGGTGGCGGTGGTGGCAAGTGCGGAGGGAAGTGCTCATCAAAGAAGAAGACAAAGGTCGCCAAGAAGACGGTGGTCAACAAGAAGAAGGCTCGAGCAGCATCTGGGGGCTCCAGCAATGAAGTTCTGTTGACTCCGCAACCCGCAAGCCCCAAGCTTTTGACTCTTTCTGAGCGTGCCGCAAGCAAGTGGTCGGACGTGAAGGAAGACAAAATCGCGCTCGCGGCTCTCGTGACACTCGTCGCATCCACAACCATGGTGGCGGTACGTCTGCTAACCCGCAACAAGTAAGTGTGTGTATTTCCTGGGCGTGACTCGATAGACGCTCCCCAAAGTATAAAATAATCAACACGTTTGACTCTACGCCACATGTTCCTGAGACTGATCGTCAAGCTTGAGTATCAACGACTGCAACAACTTCTTCCGCATAGAAGTCGGAGGTAGCTGAACCTCGGGCTGCATGCTTGCAGGTGACGTAGACCTCATGGAACAGCTCAAATCACCGTCCGGTGGTAGCTTGTCCTCACTCACCCACGACCTCCACTGGTCTGGCTCTACTGTCGCCCCAGAGCTTGCTGATGATGACGATGATGCTCCGTCACTGGCAGTCAGAACGACATTGGACAGCTCAATCTCGCCTCCTGAGGCTAATTTCACGAGCATCAAGACGAGCTGTCGGTGCTCGTAGTTTTTCAGGCGTAGTGCCTTGTAGCTTTCAGCCTGTTGAAGAGGATGGAAGCAATTTAACCACCCAAGCCGGTCAAACACCTGTGCCTTCGTCGCCAAGTCTAGCAGTGCAAGTGCCTCGCTCAGGTTCCACTCGTCCACTATACGGGTGAACAGGATAATGAGCACCTCGGCTCGCAGCAAAGTTCCCGTTGCTGGATCGCGCTCGAAAGTGCCAAAATGCTCCATGAGCCTCTGGGTTTGAGCGCAAGAGAAATAGTAAAGAGAAGAGACTGAGCGCAAGCCAATGAGCTTAACTTCGGGAGGGACTTGCAGCTGCTTGAATTCCTTCAGGAACTGATCAAACGCAGCATCGCTGAGTGCGGTGCAAACGTGAAACGGCTTTCGCGAGCTTGCAAAGTCAAAATCGAGCGAACCGAGCAAAGGAAACTCCCACGGGGCGGTGACATCGACTGGCATACGATTAAGGCGAACGTTTCGGAATCCTCCTCCACCGAGAGCACTTGTGCTGACGGATGGACCGCTCTGGGAGATATCCATGAGCTTGAGCTGTTGTCTCAGACGCTTTTCATTCTTGTTGAACTCTAGAATTCGAAGCAGAATTCGTCGATCGATTGACTGCGCCATGTTGAGCGTGTACCTGCCTGTCGGGTTCGCAGCGTTGAAAGATACCCACTTGCCTACCTTCTTTTCCACGTAAGCCTGTTCCAAATCAGATAGCTGCTTCTCAAGGCCGAGTACAACGCAGATATCTCCGCATGCATCGATTTTTCCATCCTGGTCTTTGTCTTCAAAAAACTCCTGTGGGGCCTCAAGATTGGCGCAGTCGAGCACCTCCTGGCGGCTGCTGACGTTTGTGTTTGCAACTATCTGAGGAATAAGCACAGCCGCTGCACTCGCCTTCTCCACCTGCGTTGTGTGAGATCGAAACAGTGAGAGAATGAGGTTTGCCTGACCCACTGTAAAAGTGAATTCTTCGGCCAGTAGGCGGATACAGGACAACTTGGCAGCTTCGTCGCCATCATTTACAGCTCCAAAAGATCGCGAAAGGAGCGCGTAAAGAGCTTCAAATCCCGGAGCAGACAAGGACTCCTCTCGACGCTCATAATTAGGCTGAAGCTTGAGTTGCAGCACCCCTGAGTTTGGTATACCCGCAGCAATGGCTTTTTCGTCGCCTTTCGATTTTGCAGCTGACAGAGTGGCTGTATAGGAGGCACCATTGAGTGAGGCATCCACGAGTTCAAGTTTGTTCCGATAATACAGCGCAAGTAATTCTCGTAGCAAAGCTGCATCTGCTCTCTCACGCATGTTTACTGTGAATAATCCACCGCCCGCGTATATGCTCGTTGAAGCCACCATTGTGGTTGCTCCTTGGTTACCATTAGTGCTATTGCTGCCACGATTGTTCGAATTGTCATCAACCATTTCAAGGTTGCAGCCCCCAATGTCAATCTGGCATTTGGTAACAGCGCCACAGGCAGCCGCCCGCAGCACCGTCTCCGCGCCTAGTGCACCTATAGGATTGCCACGCAGCACAAGAGACTCGAGCGCCGAGCCAGCCGCATTCTGCTGTAGCCCATGAATGTAGACGATCACTGTACGTCCGCGAACGTGGTTGTTCGAGATATCTAGGTGTTGAAGTGACTTATTGTTTGCCAAACATGCCCCGAGCTCCGCGTCAGCGCTCCCACCGTTGCCAAGAGTGTTGTCGGAGAGGTCAAGAGTCTTCAATGTCAAGTTTTCCATCATGCATCGAGCAAGATGTTGAGCGGGTTCGCCTCGAATATTGTTCCAAGACAGATTGAGGGTCGTCAAAGGAGTCGAGATCCGGAGTAGCTCCCCTATTGCCCGAGCAGCGAGGTAGATACGGTTTCTTTTCAGGTTGAGGTACTCGAGTGTACAACGATTCAGCAAGCAGTCGACCAGTGTGCGCACGACTGCATCCCCGAGTTGGTTGTTCCCCAGGTCTAGTGATCGGAGATTAACATGCGGGTCGCGCAGAGCAACATATATCCGCTCCGTTCCCTCGACGCCAAGCCTGTTTTCGGACAAATTCAGATGGTTGAGATGTGAGAGCGGTATCCCGTCCATGATGGCAGAAGACCCTACGCCTGTCACCCCAACATTCTTCATCGATAGGCTCTGCACTTGTACAGGCAACAGATTGAGCGCACCACCTAGTGCTTGAGCGCGCACGTCCCCCAAGTAGTAGTCATCGTATCGCAGAACATGTGACTCAGTGTCATACCGTCGCGGCTTATTCTTTAAGTCGAGCACCGGAAGGACGAGTAATGAGGCGTCCTCGCAACGTGCAATATATCGTCCTCTAGCAGAGTCTGGTCGCTTGTTGGTCGAGCTGGCATGGTAGAAGTCCCAGAAATCACTGCTTTCGCCGCTCAACCCATGGCGCTTTGTGCGCGTGATCGACTCGACGTCTTCGTCTGGGCAGCTCAGTACCTCGCGCTCGAATTGCTCTCTTGCGATTTGGAGCTTCCGCCTTGCCACTAGTACATGCTCTGGTTCGGTTTCACAGTTCTCTGATTCGATTTGATTTACGGCATCTCCATGCAACGTTTCTCGAGTTGTTGCAAAAGTATCTGCTGCTGCAGGATGTCCAGTGGCTGTCTGAGTGTCGCTTGCCCCTTTCGTCAGATCTACTACATGCGTTTGGCTTCGTCGTTCGCCACGAGACCCCGTTTCTCGACTCTTTAAGCCTCGGTCCTCGCCTTTGTCATTAGAAGAAAGGGCCTCGAGGAATCTGCGCGTCTTTGATATCAGTCGATTCGTGCGGTGAGCTAGTTTATAAGCGCGCCAGCCTCCGCCACCGCGGATGCTTCCACCAGTACTGTTATTGCCACTCCCGCCTCCGCTGCCACTATCCCGTCTCAATGGAGGAGTTGCTGTCGGCGAGAGGCTGCGCGTTGATGGTAGGCCTTTGGCTGGCAGCTTTCGTCTCGACCCTGGCGGCGATCCTTGCTCTTGCTGCGGATGCGGATGCGGTTGCTGCGCCGATTGGTGAGGCTGGTGACTCGAGTGGTGGTGCAGGAGATGAGAACGGCGAAGATCGATCCCTGGGGGATTCAGCGACGCCGACGACGCTGCTACGGATCCGATCCCGACTGTTGTGGTGCATTCTCGCAGCATGTCCTCGATCACGTCGTCCTTGGCTGCTCCCGCGACGCTGTCCGCCCCCATGGACCAGCTCCAGAGCTCGGCGCGCGGGAAGTGCGCGGCCGCCTCGCGCGTCTGGCGACTCGCCACCATGGGCGACGCGTGCGTGCGGTGAGCGCCTCGGTCCACGATGGAGCGAGAGCTTGCGGGCGGCGTGGGCGAGAGCAGCGAGCCCTCCATCGAGTCTACCAGAGCCGCCGCAGGCTCATGTCGTGGACGGATGTGCGTCAGCTGGATTGCTGGCGGCGAGGCGTAATTATAGCGCGCAGCTGGGGTCGCTGGAGCTCGTAATTATAGCGAAGCGCCCCATAAAGAGCTTGGTGATGCATGAAACGCAGGCGCATTGGACACCTCCAGCCCTCATGACGTCACGGGATGGGTACCACTCATGGTCATGGTGGTTCTTTTTTCCTAATTGAACCGTGAGAGCCTGATTCTACATGTTGCCACCTTAATCCGGGTCAAATACGCTGATCCACAAATACACCCCGTGGGTCGGGATTTTCAACTTGTTTTCACTATGAGCTGCGCGCGAGAATCGTGGCGCAGCAGGGGGGGCTGGTTTGGGCACAACGAGACTGGCCAGGAGAAAGCCCGAAGGCGCACATGACGGAGCTGAACGAGGCGGCGGTGGTGGAAGTGGCGCCCGCGGCGGCGCGCGGGCCTGACGCGTGGATCGAGAGCGTGCGCGCGGGCAAACTGCTGACGGAGCTGGAGCTCAAGCAGGTGTGCGAGATGGTCAAGGGGCTGCTCATCGAGGAGTCGAACGTGCAGCCCGTGAGCAGCCCCGTGACGGTGTGCGGCGACATCCACGGCCAGTTCTACGACCTGCTCGAGCTCTTCCGCTGCGGTGGCGACGTGCAGAACACCAACTACATCTTCATGGTGCGGCGCTCGCGGGGGAGGCATGCAGCCGGCCGGGAACAGGGGGCGCTGACGGACGGGTGCGCTTGCAGGGAGACTACGTGGACCGCGGACACAACAGCGTCGAGTGCGTCGAGCTGCTGCTGTGCCTCAAGGCGCGCTACCCAGAGCGCGTGACGCTGCTGCGCGGCAACCACGAGTCGCGCCAGATCACGCAGGTCTACGGCTTCTACGAGGAGAGCGTGCGCAAGTACGGCAACGCCAACCCCTGGAAGTACGTCATGGACGTGTTCGACTACCTCAACGTTGCCGCCATCATCGACGGACGCGTGTTGTGCGTGCACGGCGGCCTGTCGCCCGAGGTGCGGACGCTCGACCAGATGCGCACCATTGAGCGCCAGCAAGAGATCCCGCACGAGGGCGCGTTCTGCGACCTCATGTGGTCGGACCCCGAGGACATCGAGATGTGGGCCATGAGCCCGCGTGGTGCAGGATACCTCTTTGGCTCCAAGGTCACATCCGAGTTCAACCAGATCAACGGGCTCGACCTCATCTGCCGCGCGCACCAACTCGTGCAGGAAGGATACAAATACATGTTCCCGGACAAGAACCTCGTCACGGTCTGGTCAGCGCCCAACTACTGCTACCGGTGCGGTAACGTCGCGGCGATCCTAGCGTTCGATGAGAACCTGGAGCGTGAGTTCAAGCTGTTCCGAGAGGTGCGTCCGATCATCAATCCATTTTCCTGCCGCCAGAATACATTGACGACTAACGAATCCCATATGTGTTCACAACAGGTTGCCGAGTCTACTGATAGCTTGACGCAGCGTGCGCTGGTGCCGTATTTCCTGTAAACTACTGGCTGCCCCATCAAGGGAGGAAACGGCGCGAAGACGATTCATTTTTGCCTGCTGGTTTGCACTGCGCATTGTCAGAGCTAGACTCGCCTCGATCTCTCTCTCCTCTGCTCGCATTATAAGGAGAAAAATGTATCGGATGATAGTGACTTCCGCTGGTGACTCCGCTGTCGTAATGCAATCTGTTGGCGTGCTGGCTCAAGGTGCTACGGTACGATCGCCCGCTGCTGCTTCTGCTGCTGCTACTTCCACTCTGGTTTTTCGTTTGCCTTTGCGGTCGCCTGTTTCTGTTGTTTGAGTGCTTTCGTGAGCGAAACACTTCGCGCAATCCGCTGGACGTACACTGGTGCCTCGATCGTGCGCGGTTTAAAGGTGCACTCGGCAAACTCCTGCAGCTCCTTCTCCTGCAATGCCCGCCGTTGCTTGACAGTGTGAGCTTGGCTCTGCTGCTGGATTCGCTGAAGGTACGTATCAGGGCTTGACAAGATTTTGAGCCTGCCTTCGTGCTGCTCAGAGACGCGGTTGAGCCGAGGCCGGAATGTCAGCGATGACATCTCTTCTTGCTCCATCTTGAGCTTCATTAACCGCTGTGTTGTTTCTCGGCGCAGCAGATCCCCACGGCTGAGCTCTGTGACGGATCGCGCTTTCCGCTTCGCGCTCACTTGGTTGATGGAGGGCTTGAAAGTGCAGTGAGGGTCCTGTTATAGATGTGGATCATCCGATCAGTGCAAAGTAACAGGCGATTACGGCACTAGCAACCACGTACCGCTATACGAACAGTCTTCCCCTTGACATGATCGTGCTCCTTGCGCAAGGCGTATTTCGTAATGCGCTCAAGAAAGTCCCCCTTCCGTCCATTCTCCATCATTTGAAGCGAGTTCTTGTTGATGTTGGGCTTATAGCCTGGCGTTAGCTGCTGCTTGGTTTGCTCAATGCGCTTCACACGCGCTTGTTCGTGGAACTTTTGCCGCTCCAGAAAGTTGGCAAGCTTTTTTGCCCGGTCCTCTTTCTCTTCGTCAGTTTGAATTCCGCCTGCAGACCGTGGCCGCTCTCTCCCAGGAACAATTCTTTCATTGCGACGACTACTAAGGCGCCTCCTGCCGCCTCGCCCATCGTTGCGAATGTAAAAGTCGTCTTGTGTGCCTCTTGCTAGAGGAGACGCTATGGAGTTGAGACTGTCATCGTCTTCGGTTCCATCGTCGTCGCCAAACAATGATCGGCTTCGGTGTAACTCTGGACGCGACCCAGTCTCTGATGCTGCGCAGCACGGCCGACTCAACCGCTCATAAATATCTTGCTGGAGATAGAGTTGGGCCGACACCATTTCCGTGCTGATTGGGTTCACCTTTGGTTGAAAAGTGCACTCCTGGAGCTCCTTTGCTGTGGCTTCCATGGTAGCAGCGGCAAGGGAAGGAGACGTATCTGTCGGCGGATCGAGGTACTTGGCTTTGACCTTCTCCGTGAGTGAATTGGCTCGATTAATTTTGGGCTTGAAAGTGCACTCTCGAGAGAGCTCGGCCTCTTCTTCTGCTTTCATCTTTGCTGCAAGCTCTTCTCGAGTCTTGTAGTTGTCAGCCTCTTGGTATAAACGCTCAGATACTTCATGTGGTGAACTGCGCACATAGTCTCCACTTCCCGACTGCCGCCCTCGCAATTTCGCTACAACTTTTGTCGACTTGGGATTCACTTTGGGGGCAAACGTGCATTCGCTTAACTCGGTCTGGAGGAGCTGCTGCTTCATTTGCTCACGAATAGCTTCTTTCTGCGACTTCCAGCGTGTCACTCGAGCATGGAACTTGTCGTCTTCGCTCGTGTTGTTGGCACCTGCTGAAGACACATTGTTTCCGTTTCCTTTCCCTCGAAGACCACCTGTCGAACGTCCATTTCCCTCGAGAGAGCGCTCCAGATCGTCGCGAAAATGCTCCGTGAAATCGATAAAACCCTGCTTCTCGTCCCCCTGTTGCATGTCATATCGCTGTGGAGTATAAACGTATGGAGATCCTGAAGTAGTATCTTGGTCGTTGCTAGGAGTTGGCGCAAGTAGCTCGTGAAAACTCTGGGCTGGATTGTCATAGTTCGAAGCGCTACCTAACAGGGTCTGTGCTACCGACATTGGCTGCGTTTGTTGGCTACTTCTCTGCTGATGTTGTCCGTACTGTGAAGCTGCTGTCGAAACAGCGGACGACGCCCGCGATTTGTTCGCCATCCACTCCTGCACGCTAAATCGCGGGACTTGATCGTGGGAGACTCCGGTGGCAAGAAATTCGGCGTTTCCTTGAACAATGTTAACTCCGGCGTTCCCAGGTGGCGGTGGAAGCGGACTAGTGAAAGATGCATCGACAGTGTTTGTGCGCGCAAAAGTCGAAACCATTGAGCCATCGGCTGTTGATATCATAGGTGGCGGAGGTGGGCGGGTGACTCCTCCAACTGCTTGCTGGCTGATCAAAGTCGAAGCAGCCCCACCAACTCCAAGCGGGAAGACCGGAGTCGAATGTCCAAGCACGGGTTGGGTCACTGAAACGGAAGGCGCACTGCGCTGCGCACCCTCCGAGCTCGCCGTCTTTTGAGCTTGTAGCTTGGCAATCTGCTGGAAGAGCTGCATCTTGGAGATATCACCGTTCTTGAGCTGCTGCATGAGCGCTGGGACGCCCACGGACGGCGGAGCCATGGTGTCCATGCTCTCACTTGCTCTCCCCACCCGACGCTTTACGTCACCGCGCTTGAGCCTTCAACGAGCGTCCTGTTCAAGCCACACGCTCATTCTATTCACAGCCCATTGCGTGGCTCTGAGCTGCATTTTTAGCCATCGCACGCGAACGTAACTGCCGCAAGTTGAAGCGAGTCGTGGTGTTCACCACACAATGTATCCATCCCCCCTGACTCCCCCCTGTGACTAGCAAAAGCGCCATGGCTCCAATGCGCCGGCGCCAGCGGCTGTGGCTCGGCGCGCTGGCCGTCACGGCGCTGGTGGGCGGCTCCTTCTGGCTGCAGCAGTCGCAGGTGACGCCGCGCCGTCACCCAGCGGTGGTGATCAACACGTGGCCGTTCGCCAACGCGACGCGCGCCGCGTTCGCCGCGCTGGAGCGAAAACGCAGTCGCGTGGCGGCGCTGGACGCCGTGGAGGAAGGCTGCAACCGGTGCGAGGTCGACCAGTGCGACTTCACGGTGGGCTACGGTGGCAGCCCTGACTCGAACGGCGAGACGACGCTCGACGCCATGATCCTGGACGGCACCTCGATGGAGATGGGAGCGGTGGCGAGGCTGCGGCGCGTCAAGCCAGCCATCAAGGTTGCGCGCGCGGTGATGGAGCACTCAGCCCACAGCATCCTTGCGGGGAACGGAGCGCTCGAGTTTGCCAAGATGATGGGGTTCGAGGAGACGCCGCTCGAGACGCCTCACTCGCAGGAGGTGTTTGAGTCCTGGCGCGAGCAGCACTGCCAGCCCAATTACTACCGCAACGTCGTTGGGCAGAATACCTCCTGTCCTCCGTATACCCCCATGAGCCGCGATATTCACCGTGTGAAGGAGCAGGTTTTCCTCCCGTCTACCCAAGCGTTCAAGAAGCAGAACAGTGCTGGTGTGGAGCGCCTGATTTCCGAGAGCAACCACGATACGATTGGCATGGTCGTGCTGGCTGAGGACGGGCACATGGCAGGTGAGTGGTAATTTGTCTTGCAGTAGATCACCCACAGACTGATTGTTTGTGCTCGTTTCCTGCAGCTGGTACTAGCTCGAACGGAGCGAATCACAAGATCGCCGGGTACGACTTGTCTCGTGTCATTGTCGGTGATGGTGTTGATACTCAAAGCTGTCTTACGCGCAGTCGAGTTGGCGATGCTGCTGTTTCAGGAGCGGGTGCCTTTGTCGACTCTTCAATTGGCGGCGCGGCTGCCACTGGAGACGGTGATGTCATGATGCGCTTTTTGCCATCGTTTTTCGCCGTTCAAGAAATGGGCAAGGGCGTTCATGTACGATCGTTGGTATAACTTTCGCGGGCTGTGAGGGTTTTTTTTTTGTCTGATCAGCATACTTTCATGTGGAAATTAGCCTACAACTGCGTGCGAACGAGCGTTGCGCCGCATCTCCAAGTTCTACCCCGACTTTTTGGGGGCAATGGTCTGCCTGAATCGTCGTGGCGAGTATGGAGCTGCCGGTCACGGCTGGAATTTCTCGTACTCTGTTCAAACGGAGGATATGCACCACCCAATTGTCGTCGACGTGCCACCGATGAAGTGAAGATGCCTTGGCGATGCATGATTTCGCACAATGTGCTCAGGTTTTCATTACCTTTTGTTTTGAGCCTAATACAACTTGTTTTCAGTTTGGAAATGTGTCATTTGATTTAACTATGAAAATTGTATATTTATTTGCCTGTAACATATATCCTTTTATATATGATGGAATTCTTCACATTCAATTTGACCACCATTTTGCTTGTCGCGATGAGGACGAGCCGATTCTACTCTTGTGGGATGATTTTTCGGCCCACTGGACCGATGAAGTGGATGAATACGCTCTCTCTCTAAACGTCTATCTTGTGTCAGTACCACCAGGCTTGACATCTGTGTGTCAGCCTGCCGATATCTCATGGTTTCGGTCGCTAAAATAGCGGCTTCGCGCTAAATGGCTTGATGCATTGAGCAAGCAGATGCAGCAGCATGAAAAAGACAGTCGAAATGTACCATTTAAACTGCAAGCCCCATCGCGCATCGAGGCCATTCAGTGCGCAACAACTGCTTGGCGAGATCTTGGTCCAAAAGTGATCAAAAGCGGGTTCAAGACTGCCACGCAAGAGCGCCTTGACGATCGAGAGGACCAAGATTTGGCCGAAGCGCCAGATACGGATGTCGAGGCTGCAAATGAAGTTGTTCAGCAGCTCGAGTCACTGCATTTCGTCGAGCTGGAAGTGTCCGACACGGACGACATCATCGAGCGCGGTGAGGAGTCAGACTCCACCGTGTGAGCTGCTCGTGGAGTCCCCGGTTGTGTACCGCTCACTTCAAACACCAGGACTAGATTTTTGTATGCAAAGGCAAAACTAGGTTTTTCGATATTATCAAGGTTTTTCTTTTGTATGAAAACTTCAATGTCCCGATTAACAAGTGCTTTACAGTACTTTCAAGATCACACCCTTTTTTTCATTTTCCTCAACACACCATCTCATGGAGTGCATCATCCAGTGCTTCGACTCCAACTCCTACAAGAGGTCACGAACGATCAAGGGCAAGCTTCGCCGTCCCGGTCTTCTTCTTCACAACTACGTCTGCTACGAGCTTGTGTACTAATGTTTGACAAAATCCCAAAATTAAACTCTAGTTGTACAGAGTTAAGGTTTACCACTACTATTTATAACCTAATTCAATGTCACCAAGTTTAGTCAAGCAAGGTATTTTACATCAACACTTGAATTTTGTACAGGACGCTCGCGAGTGGATGGTCACTTGGCTGTTTTCGTGCGATATTGTAGCGGTTTTAAGCAAATGCTAGCTAAAACAAGGGCTAAATTCCAGTTGATCCCAACGGACCGTTTATATGGGATGTTGCCCCAGAAAAGTTACCAACATTTACTTGTGGGTGGAAGTTACTGAACACGCACTGGATGACTAAATTTGACAGGTAATCTACTTTGCAAAGGATTGTTATGGCGCAAGTGCTGCTGTTGAAGTCGAAGCGGACGTTGCCGGGTGACGTTGTCGGGTTGCTTCTAGACTTGCCGTCGCTAGGTTTGTCGTAGCTGTGGAATGTACGTGATCTATATGATGCTGAGCTTTGTGGTGATTAACCATCTGAAGAGTGCTTCAAAGACTCATGCCAACGCGCGTGGGATATTCTCCGAACTGTAGACTGCTCCAAGCTCGAGCTGTAGTGTAACCTGTGGGCTATTGATCTGTGCTTGGTCACAGCGTGAGGTCACGGCGTGAGGTCACGGCGTGAGGTCACGGCGTGAGGTCACAGTGTGACTACCAGGACAACCAATGGTAACCTATATATCCAAACCACGGAGCACCTATCCATCGTTTATTGCCCGCTTTTGGTGATCGTGTGGCACACTGAGCATTTGCTCTCTTCGAGCACGCTTTCTCAGCTCGGTTGTAATTGTGATCCATACAAGTTGGCCTTGACGTCGTTTGCGTCATAGATTAGTCTCCTCTGGTAGGTCTATAGCGTGTTTCCACTGCTCTAAACGGCAGCAGCTTCAAGAGGAGAAAGATTGGTACAGTTTATCCCGAGCTCGAACGCACATCGCTCAATCTTGTCCATCAGATATCGAAGGTCGCACAAACGCTTTTTCTCATTGACGATGTTGAGGTCGTTTGAGCTCATTCGTCGAAACAGAGGTAAACGTTTTGACAGATCCCCGCAGCACCAATACAGCCACGCTGTATCTGGAGCACACTGAGTTGGTATCTTTGTGTTGATTGGAAATGCATGCAGCCTTTCTCCCCAACAGTGTGTTTCATTCACTACAGGCTCATCAGCGACCTGTGTACTTAAAATACTTGGTTCATCGTTATTGCTCTCATTTGGTGTGGGTATATGAGCGACATCTCTCTTACCATTAAGTCTGTTAAGTACCCCGGCATCCTCCAAGCGCTGCAATATAGTAGTAGCCAAACGATCACACGTTGGGACGCCACCAGCGACGGCTCGATCCTCAATTATTTGAGTCACTGAGCTCACAATTCGCTCGTGAAAACGCTCTTGTTGCTCAAGACGATCTTGTTGCTCACGCTTTCGCTCCTCTCGGGCTTTTGCAGCACTTTCTTGTAGCTGAGTAACCGCAGCAAGAAGGATTACATGGGGAGGTATACCGGTCGCTATCATGGTGGCACTCTCAAACAGATCTCGCTGCACAGCAGCATGCAAGTGACTAACGAGATTAGCTTGAATGCACAGCGGGGTTTTAAATAATGGGTGTGAAGCACTCAAATGGGAGCGAAGAAAATTGTGGTGATTCATGAGTGATGCGAGCGCCATCTATGCAATATTACTGACAGTCTGTGGTAGCCGACCAAAACAAACCCATTTGGCCTCGTGCACAATATCATTAGAACCTTCAAATCGAGGAGGTAAAGTTGCAAAATCTGGTTTTTGAATCGGAAGACCCGCCACTGTTCGACCCACATACATATCGCCCGCGGCATCAGGTATCGGTCTTGAACTCCACCAAGTACCCAACCTTCTCTAAGATAAATGGCTTTGCAGGTGGGCATGCCGTTGAGCCTGACGAGCAGTAAGTAGACGCACCCTTTCTCATTGAGTGAGTACCTATGTTCGAAGCCAAAGCACCACGACGCTCTAGATCTTCAGTGAGGTCGTGCGAGGCCAGAGCACGCCCGAGAACTTTGCGAAATCTCTCGTATTGACCTCGCCCAGGGAAGTATACTGCCCAGTAAATACCTGCATTGATGCATCAGAAACAAGTCAGACTGCTGTGTCTTTACTCAAATGTTGTCATGCGAGCTTACCTAGTGCTAGTAGTGGACAAAGCTCTGGAGTAAGAGGATTCGCGTACACATGGCGAGGATCCCTTGGCCTAGAAGCTCGCTGATCATTCTTCATGTGCGCAAAGTATACACACATTGCGTCATCCTTCCACTCTAGGTTATTGTAGCAAATCGACACTGTGTTGGCCGCACGTGTCATCAGGTTCCACGACATCAGCCTAAAGGCTCTTGCAAATATCATATCCCGTGAGTCTGAGCACAACATGTGCATTGAAATACGTCGATATAAACTCATTTCCATTGGATCCTTGCCAGTAGTATGTGCCGGGACGGTACGCAAACGTTTTTTTTTTTTTTACTTTCGTACCCCTACATCGTATCTTACCGGAAGGTACACCCTCTCGCCGTCTGTCAGCGAAAGCAGGCGATTTTCACGACAACTGCTCTCGTGGACTCTGATGCAAACCAGCCGTCATTTCAGCCGTCATTTGCATCAGAGCATAGGAGGATACGCGCTCGTCATGTCTTTAGGTCACCGGCTGCGAGGCCCCCAAAGGTCACAAAGTATCTTGTATATACAAACGTATTTCCTAGAAAATATATTTGCGAGATTATTTAATTATTTTCAATCTTGACAATGTTTACCAGCATATAGCAACTATGCGCGACTACGAACTCGACGGACTGATGGGGCTTGGGCTCACCAAGAAGGACATCTAGCCGTGGCGAGCCAAGACAGGCATCCAATACCGTGTCAAGGTTCGCAACGAGACTGGTCGACTCGCCTACATCACCGACCTTCGTTCCGAGAAAAAAACAAAAACTGATTGCCAAGCAGTACCACATCCCAATGAAGAAGCTGCAGGCGCATCTTTCACCTACCTACAAAAAGAAAATGAACCACTACGTAAAGAGATACAAAGATTCCGAAGAGCACGTTTACTGTGGAATGACCAATGACGAATTCTTTGATAATCTTGAGAATGTACTCCTTCACCAAAACCACGCATTCAAGTTTGATGTAGCTATTGGATTCACTCTTGCCAATCGCAATGATCCTCTAGACACAAAACACTTCCATGCTGCCAACCACAACACCTCTCTGTTCAAGAACGCTCGTGTACCTGGTCCGCAAACCATAAACACTCGTAAGGATGTGATTCAAAGTATGTCCGATATCCGCAACATTGTGATCAATCAAACCCTTGACATTCCTGCCTCCTCTTACATGCTCAAGTCAGTTGACGCATTCCAACTCACTCTTTATAAGAGAACCCACCGACTTGGTTCTGAGGAGGCGGTGATCCCTGAGGTCATTCGTTCCAATCGTCATGTCATCAACTTTCCTCGGCCGCCTCAGTCAGCCAAGTGTCTCTTCTTTTGTATTGCTTACCATCTCATCGAGGGAGAGAAGCCTTCACGTCAGAGACTTATTGCCCCAACCAAGTATAACGGTGATCGTCTTATCCACTCCATCGATGAGGAACAGTCAGATATCTACAGACTCATGGAGACGAACATAGCGGGAGGTCCAAGCATCATCTTCAACCGCTTTGCTAAGGCAGGGATGACGCGTATTCGTGGTGGGAAGATGTGTCAGAAGGTCATTGGATACGATGCTAACGCTCTTTATCTGTGGTGCCTCGGACAAGACATGCCATGTGGTCGTTTGGTTAAAATTGACGTCTACGATGGGTTACTTGATGATATTCTGGCGGACAAGCAGTTTGGTTTCGTCGAGTGCGACATTGAGACGCCCGAGCATCTCAAAGATTACTTCAGTGAGATGACTCCGATCTTTAAGAACGTAGAGATTGATCCCACAGCCGAAGTTATTGGTGACTTCATGGCAGAGTTCAACCAGACGCGAACCAATCCATCGAAGAAGAGCCGTAAGTTGATTGGGAGCTATTTCGGCAAACAGATCCTCATCTACACCCCGCTGCTCAAATGGTACATCGCGCATGGACTGGTCGTCACTAAAGTGCACTCCTTCGTGAAGTGCCATGCTGCTCGCCCCTTCCAAACGTTCACTGAGATTGTCTCAGATGCTCGACGAGCGGGGGATGATGATAAGAGCAAGGAGGTGATCGGAACATCGATGAAGTTTGTTGGTAATGCTCCCTTTGGCAAATCGGCAATGAATCAAACAAAGCATAAGAACGTGGTCTATGAGAGCCGTGACGATGAGATTCCTAAGTTGATCGAAAAGAATCTGTTTCAAGGCTTAGAGGAGTTGAATGGAGTCTACGAAGTGACTGAGCGCAAGCGAACCATCTTCCTGAAGAACCCAATCCACGTTGCTATTGCTGTGTATCAGCTGGCTAAGCTTCGCATGCTCCAGTTCTACTACGATTGTATCGACAAGTACATCGATCGGAGTGACTTTGAGTACCAGGAGATGGACACAGACAGCGGCTACATCGCGTTCAGCGGAGAGCAGCCCTTCCCCGATCTCATCAAGCCGGAGCTACGCGAGCACTTTGAGGCACACAAGCACGAGTGGTTCCCGCGTGATGACACTGATGATCATGCTAAGTACGACAAGCGCACACCTGGTTTGTTCAAGGAGGAGTGGCGAGGCGGGGCAATGGTGTCTCTCAGCAGCAAGAACTACATCTGCTACGAGGGTGACCTAATCAAGGCAAACTGGTTCAACAAAAAGACGGGCAAGGAGGAGCCGCTGTATCACAAGGCCAATTGTTCAGCCAAAGGGGTGCAGAAGAGCAACAACGTGGGGATCCTTATCCCTGAGAAGTTCGAGAGCGTAATTAACGATAAGATCACACTTGAAGCAACGAACCGAGGCTACCGAGTGGTAAAGCAGACTAGATTCTTGGATGATGCTCAGCATATGAGCGCCAACCCACAGATGCAGACGTACGAGCAGCAAAAGAACGGCTGTGGTTTCTTCTATGACAAGCGGATCGTGCTGGAAGACGGCATCAGCACTATCCCGCTCAACATATAAGCAACCATGGATGAACTCTTGAGCAAGCTCTACAATGACCCTAAGACAGGGTTTGTTAGTGCTCAGAAGCTGTACTTGAAGGCGCGTGTGCTTGACTCTTCTGTAACACTCAAGAAGGTACGAGACTGGCTCAGCACTCAGTCAAGCGTTCAACGATTCCAAGATCAGAAGCCTGCGTTTCAGCTGTTCAAGATTGCTAGTGCAAACCCTCATTCGTGGCAGGCGGATCTTACCTTCTGGAAGGAGCTTGGCAAGCAACCAATCCTCACCGCGGTCAACATCAACAGCCGCTTGGGGTATGCGAAGATCCTCGCTAACAAGCAGACTTCAACGATGCTTACCGCGATAAAGGCGTTTGTCAAAGCATGTAAGCCATCAGTGCTCACGACAGACAACGGCACTGAGTTTCTGAACAGTACAGTACAAGCCTACTTCAAGAAAGAGAAGATCGAGCACTTCAACAATGAGGCAGGCGATCACTACAAGATGGGGATGATCGAGCGCTTCAACCGAACAATAAAGCAGCGCCTTATGCAGATGGAGCGTAAGCTGACTCCGAAGCTCCTCGCCGATATCATTCATAACTATAACACGACCGAGCACCGCTCCATAGGTCAGTCACCCGAAGAAGCAGTTGGCACCGTTGATAGAGACGCTTTAGATCACAATGCAGAGGTGATGGAGTCGCTTGATGACAAGCTCAAGGTTGGTGACTCTGTGCGGTATCGCCTCCCAAAGACTACCTTCGGGAAGGAGGGAGCGCGATGGAGCAAAGAGGTGTACACGTACGAGGGGCTCGACGGATACAAGGCGGACATCCGCTCAAAGAATGGCCACGTCAAGTACGTACCACTGAATGATCTCAAAGTGGTCAGCAGTGAGGCGACAGATGCTGTTATCGCACCTCGAGAAGTCATGGAGGTTGAAATGATCTTGGATCACCGAACGAGTAAGGGCAAGTACCGCTATCTCGTCAAGTGGAAGCACCTAAAGGAACCTTCATGGGAGCCTCAATCAAATCTTCGTTTGATTAATAAAAATCGGATGAGCACGGCGGAGAAAGTATATTGGGATAGTATAGCGAGCCAGAAAGCGAACGATGTTTCCAAGCTTCAAGAGCAAAGCGGATCGCGAGCAAAAGCAGCAAGACCTACTCGCAAGAGCCGAGCGAAGAAGTAGACAATCTTATGTGAAGCGAGGAATGTACGAGGAAGCAATATGGGCCTCTGATGCCGATAAAACCCGTGATGCATAGCCTAGCACAAAATCGAGTGAGACTCAGACTGAGGAATCTGTTCAGGTCCAGCTCGATCCTTTAAAAAAAAGTTTATCGGAACCGACAAGCGTAGATCAGTTGCCATATGAAGTTGATATTCCCGCAACACCAGAAGCGATTGTTAAACTCGAGGATGAGACTCAGCACGAGTACTGGAGCTTGACCCGATATTGGTACTTGGGGCACCCAAACCTGTGGGAAGAGAAGATTCGTCCTATCTTGCTCGACGGAAGCACAAGCAGCGAGTACTATCTGGGGGAGGAAGGAGTATTGACTGAACTTGCAAGCGGATATGAAGCAGATTATGCTGCAGATACTATTGACTGGAAGGCTACATACGAGATGCTGGTGGAACACTACAAAGCTGAATCTAGTCGAATCGCAAAGGAGGAGTACTTGATGCAGCTGGAGGACAAGAATGTTGAGTCTCGCTCCAATCGTGCAAGAGAGCGAATTCGACACTTCTATGCGATTCATCCGGAGTATGCTGGCTTGCGTTTTCGCCCTATCACCGCGCAAGGGGAAGTTAGCGATCAGTCCTACCTTGGTGAGGAAGGGCGGCTCTTTGATCTTCAGACTGGCAGACCCGCGGCGCCGCAAGCAATCAACTGGCTTGCTACAGACATCCGCTTGAGTCGCAACTTCTCTGACGGCGAAAGCAATTCGCTTGATGAGCTAGCGACGATGCGGCAAATGGATCATCCAGCACCACCCCAGCAACGCTCACTTTCGTTGGATGAGGCAAACCAGATGCTAGAAAGGGGCCAAGATCAAAGCGACAGCGAGACATGGGTGAATCGTTGGGTCAGTGAGCATCCGAACAGCAGCATTGAGTTTGTAAGAAGCTCTTCTCGGGCCGACGGTGTAGATTGGGTAGCAACGCAAGAGGCTATCCTCAATCAATCAGGACCGGGACTTTCAACCGATGAGCTCTTGTCGCAACTGGATGAACAAGCGCATCAGCTACATCCATCAGAGTATGAAGTCGCAAACATTCTCGAAGACGTAGCGGATGAAGTGGCTGTTGAGCAACTGGATGAAAATCTGTCGGCGTTGCAAAGCACACCACAACCACAGCGCGAAAACATTCGCCAGAGAAGACGGATGATTGAGAGATCAGTTGCACTGCTGTCGGAAGCTCGCAGGATTGCCTCTCGTTCAAGGCGTACTCGGGCAATAGAGCATGCAAGAAAGCAGCTAGATGACGCTCTTCGAGAGATGAGGGAAGCAAGTGCTATGAGAGCACATGATTTTGATGCCACAATATCGACGAGCTCCGGTATCTCAGCTCGAACCTCATGAGCGATGAAACCGAGTTGCTTGCCATATGCATCATCGTATTTGAGATCGTAGCGGATTGGTCTTAAGAGAAGCACTTGGGTTAATCCGTATGGGAGCTCTTCGATGTTTGTCTTGATGCGGTAGTCAGACGGGTTGCTCGTTCCAGTACAGTACAATGTGCAATAGTCTGATCCAGCAACCGTATCAAAAGCATAGTTGTTATCGACGCGTTGGAAACGAAAGTGCCTACCAGTGTCGATGTGAGAACCAATACCTACAAATAGAAACCCGGCCGACACATCAGTTGAGTTTGGATTACGCATGCCTAAGACCGGTCGAGGCTCGCCGCCAGATGTGCGATCATAATAGAAGTCAGCCTGAACATTGCCAGCGACCACGAGACGCTCGGCTATAGTTTGCCCCACTGTGCCGCTTCCGATATAGACACGACCACTTGAATTCCACTGAATTGTGGTTGATGAACCAAACAGACCTAGACCACCATAACCGCTCCCTGCAGCTGTTCTTGTATAGACTAGTGTCAGAGCCTCTCCACTAGCTGTACTGTATCCCATGATCATGCTCGAGCTTGCAGATGTGCTTGGTGTTGTGAGTGTTGTATCAAGAGCTAGGATGCGGCGACTAGCTACAGAGTCCGACGTTACGCCAATGAGTAGCTTGTTCTTTGTCTGCATATTCGAAGCTGTTGGTAGGATGTAGCTTATTAGCAATGGTGAAGACATAGATGAGTCTGTAGATAGGTCGCCTGTGTTTGACAGAATCATTTCATTCGATGAGTTGTTAAAGCACAGATACGCTGGCAAAAGTGAGTTTGAGCTGCCTCGTGCCGTGATAGACCATTGCGACGAGGGTGAGATGTTTTGGAGAGATATTGATGCAATACCAGTCGTGTCATTTTGAATGATTGTCAAGGCGTTGGTTGTCGTACCAGTGTTTGTGATATTTATACCGCTTGAAGCTGAGCTTACCGACAGGGAGTTTAACGTGCCTAGACTTGTTATCAATGGCTGTGAAGGCGTTTGCAGCGTCCCTGTTAGGCTAGTTGTCGTCAGCGAATTGATCCCACTGATGCTACTGGATGAATCAAGAATCAATGCTTTGCTCGCACTTGCGGCTCCTGCTGTCACCCCTGTCAACGCTGACACATTCACTAAGTTCCCAGAGATCGCCAACGACGAGCATGAGAGAGCACCCAAACCGCTCAAGCTGAGATCATTGCCCAGCACAAGAGCGACACCAGACGTTGCGACCCCTGGCGTCACCCCGCTGATGTATGAGAGCCTATAATCGTACCTGCTTAGGTAGAGAGTCTGTGCATAAGAGTAGCTGAGGAAGCCGCTAGGATCAAGCGAAAGGTAGAATCCAGGGTTGTAAATGGAAGAATAGAATATTGGTTGAGGATAACTGAAGCCTGCGCTCATGTTTTCAGCGTGACTTATATACGCACCAAGATATCATGGCGACGGCGATACCCGATTTCGGTCGAGAGATCCCAAAGAAGTACCGTCAGCGCGGCGCAGGCGACATTGAGCAGCTGGGGATCAAGGATCTGTTTCGTATGATAGTTCTTGGCCCCTCGTTCTCAGGCAAGAACAACCTCTGTATGTTTATTCTCAAGCATTCTCCGCATGTATTCAGCCACTTGCATATCATTGCGCGCAACCCCCATCAAGAGCTCTACGAGTACCTGAGGGATAAGCTGGAAGGCTTTGTCACGTTCTACGACACGCCACCAACTGTCGACGCGATCAGACGAACCCCGATGAAGAAGCCCGAGCTCGTCATCATTGATGATTACAGCAACGACAAGGGGCTACAGAGACAAGTGTTCTCTCACTACTTTACGCGTGGGCGGCACTTCAAGCTCTCGACGATCTTTTTGAGCCACAGCTACTTCGGAGGAACCGAGAAGCTCATTCGATTGAATGCCGAGTACGTCGCGATTCTCAAGGCAAACAGCAAACGCGACCTTCAATTGATAGTCAAGGACTTCAACATTCCAGGAGTCAATGATGCGGCGATCGTGCGCTACTACAACAAAGCGACAGCTCACAAGGGACAGATGCTGTTTGTTGATTCAGTCAAGAGTCAACTTAGGTATAATTTTGATAAGCCGATTGATATTTCAGAGGAGTAATATACGAGTCAGCACGATGTGCGCTAGTTTTTTGAAAATTGATAGCACCAACCTCGTCCAGAACGGGCTCAACAACCAATGGCGTTACTCATTTGTCGGGTCGAGTGTCAACTTTCAAGATGTGGTGTGCGCCATCCAAAGCATCAGCATGTACAATAGCCAGTTCAACATTGACGGGTCTGCGTTCAACAATACAAGTTTCAAGGTCGAAGTACCAACCGCAGCCACAACATCGACTCTGACTATCAATCTACCGGATGGCTACTTCTCGTACGATGACATCAATCGCGTCATCCAGACGACTCTAACCAACGCTGGAGCTTACCTGCTTGACGCTTCTGGGAACAATGTCTTTTACATCAGAATCAGTGCAAACGCAACGTACTACTCGTGCCAGCTGGATGTGACGCCTGTTCCAACCTCGCTGCCGACTGGATACACGCGACCTGCCACGGGATTGTACTCGACAGGTGGATCTGGACTGCCAACCGTTGCACGTGCGCCTCGTCTGATCATCGACAATGCGGCGTTTGGCTCTGTGCTCGGTTTCTCGCTAGGAACCTATCCGTCTGCAAACCCAACAACGACAGTGACTAGTGTGCTCAGCAATTTGATTCCTCAGATCCATCCAAGTAGCTCTTACATCGTGCGATGCGATCTCGTTAAGAACGATTACGTGGTCAGCGGAGACATCCTTGCTGCATTCGACCGCGGAGACGCCGGTATCGGACAACTTATTCATTACTCTCCGTCTGAGTATGCTTGGATGAACTGTCACAACGGACCACGAAGTTCTATCACGATTACAATCTATGATCAGAACGACCGACCAGTGCACTTCAGAGACCTCTCGGTGTCCATCATGCTCCTATTCCGTTCAAAAAAATAAGCTGACTCGTATCTTTTTTTACTGAAGAGTGAAGCTTCCACCGCACTTCTTACCACGAGCCGCTCGCACAAGAGCCATGCGCTGCTTCGCTTGTTCCGACCCTTTGATCGCGACTCCAACGCCGTAGCGTCTCTTGATTTCACCTCGCACGTTTTTGATTAGACTTGCCTGAGCAGGTGCTCGACTGATGGCAAGCTTCTCAAGCTCATCAACAGCATCAGTGAGGACACCCTTGTCTTTCATGTACTTGATCGCTTGCTTCCCTCGTTTCTTGACAGTAGCCATGCTGATTCCTGCACCTTCGTCAACACCTATCCCAGTCAGCTTTTTCAACGCGGCTCGAGCTGGAAGAGCCCCTTCAGGGGCACCAAGAGCAGTTGCTGCGGCAGGGACAGCTACGTCAGCAATTTTGCTCAGCACACCTGAATCTTTCGCCCATTTATAAGCTTTCTTGATGCCTCCCCATATCTTGCTCCAAATGCTGGCTCCATAAAGACCTCCCCCTTGGAGATGTTTAAACGGGTATCCGATCTCCTTGTGGCTGATCTGCAGACGAGTACCTTTGCCGGCTCGACGTGCTTTGATTGCTTTCTTGTAGCTTTCGGGGTGGAGATGGAGTGTCGCGCCTGAGCCTTTCAGATCATCGATCGACAACGTTAGAGTGCCTGTCTTGAAGGCTCGTTTGAGCTTGGACTCTGGGACGTTCGTAGATATTTCAAGTTCCTTGAACATCGTGAATGCTATTGTAGCTCAGAGAATTTTAATATTCAAATCACGGAACCCTTTCTTCAAGAGATTTGGCTTGTTGTGTTGTCTCGAGTAGAGAAAGAGCAACGCCCACACGCCACAGTACTCGTCGTATGTTCCTTGATATTGTGTCTCGTTGAACTTGCGAACACCGAACCGCGAGGGCGGACCTTCCCCCATCGAGTCAAACCACTCTCCATTGTGAAGCGCCGTCCAGTGTCCCACTCCACCGTCTTTGCGTAAGAGGATAAGATAGGACCCGCGCCGAGGCAGAGCAGCGGTAACTTCTGGTGCGTCGTAGATCGCATCGATCCTTACACCGATTCGGTTTGCCAGCTTAATAAGGTCGTCATCGCTTGTCACTGGCTTGATCAGGTCCATTATTTAATTTTTTGATTCAGCCTATATGGAGGATCAATATAAGCCATGACGACTCAACTCGCTGACCAGTTCCTCTATCAGTCGTCGCTGAAGAACGAACCTGAAATCAAGGTCTCTCAGCGTAAGAGGGTACCTTTTGTTATTGACATCAATCAAGGAAGCTACGCCAATGGAGTTGTCACGATAGATGCAACGAGCCAGCTAAATGGTGCCGAAGGCTTCGGTTCTCTGCGTGATGCCTATCTCGTTGTACCGTACAAGGTCAGCATGAAGAACACGCATGCATCGGTTGCTCTCGGTGCCGCTGCTAATCGTCTGAGTGTCGGACTGAAGTGTGGGGTCTGGAACGTGATCGATAGTATGAGTCTGGAGCTTAACGGCAAGACTGTCGTGAGTATGCAAGATTACGCTCTATTTGCTAACAACCTACGAGCCCAGACGGAGTACTCAACAGGCTACGTTGACAAGCATGGTGCTGAGTCATACCTCTTCCCAGACTCAGCGACCTCAATGCTCTGGAGCTCATCTGCATCTACTAGCGGAGACGGATATTGCAATAATACGGCAAATATTGCTGGTAACCCAACGACAGGAGGAGTGCTCCCTGCTAACGCTGGCTTCGTCAATCGTCTTCTATGCAACCCGCCAGCAAGCTCGACGAACACGTTTGGTTGGCCAACAATCCCTTCAACTTCGTCGTCTGTCATTGCGAATCAGCTTGGGCGTGGTGCGTTTGTTGCCGGTTCCGCTACGGCTGGTTCGATTGCAGGGACATGGAACTACATGCTCAAGATTCGTCTCGTGGATCTCCATCCAATCTTCGACCAGCTTGACCTCATGGCGAACCCCCAGATCAAGTTGCGTCTGCGACTCAACCAGGGGTCTGCTGCGATTTCATCAAATGCTTCGTCTCAAATGACGCTGACATCTGTCACTCTGTCGAGCGGCAATGTTTGCCCTATCATGGTCAGCTCGTCAGCATCTGGATCTCCAAACAGTGGCGTAGTACCAGCGAGCGGTCAATTTACGGTGGCATGGGGTGTCGTGACAAACACGCTTGAGCCGACAGTTGACTCAACCTACATGCCTTTCACTACGGTTCGCTTGTACGTGCCTTTCTTTGACCTTGAGAATCCCCAGGCACTCATTCACAAGCCAGAAAAGAAGATCCGTTATCTCAGTTACTACCCCCAGTGGTTCTACCAGCGAGCTGGCGTTGGCGTCAAGGGCGATGGAACTCAATTCAACTCTGCTTTCGATCTACAGCTGTCTGCTAGCTTGAAGAATGCAAAACTTGTTGCTTTGTTCCCTTTTGCGGAAGCATCCTCTAGCAACTTTGCTACTGCGACGTGCCAGCAGTTTCAGAGCCCATTCGACTCTGCCCCATGGACCGTGCAAGCAGGGAGCGCCATCAGGAACTTCAACGTGCGGATCGGTTCGCAGCAAGTGTTCGATCTCAACTTCGATTATAGTTGGCATGGTTTTATCAATGAATATGCAAAGTTGGGGGCAATAAACGGTGACATCTCAGAGCAGCTGTCGAACGGCCTCATTGATATGCGAACGTGGGACCTGACCAATCGAGTGCTGATCGCTGACGTGTCTCGACTTACCGAGAAAGATGTGCCACAGTCGATCCAGATTCAAGGAGTCAATGCATCGTCGCAGGGCGTTATCATTCTCGTGCTCGTCGGGTACGAAAACGAACTTACTTTTAATCGCCTAACCGGTGAATTGACAGATTTTACCGCGAGTTGAAAAAAAAATTACATGTTCTTGTAGCGATTCGGGTCATAAGCAATTGGCCTTGCTGGTTTTGGAGGTGCTCGGAATGTAGGTGGTTCGTATATGTATTGTTTTGGCCGTCGCTCTACATAGATGATGCGATTGTCGATCGGAAGTGGCTCCGGAGTGTCAACGTACTCGATATCCATCGTTATATTATAGGATCTTTGATAAATCCGCGCGCAGTTTTGTCATCTTCTCTGAAAATGGAGACATGGCGATCCACTCGAGATATGGGCGGTCAATCGCCAGCACCTGTTTGATCGTCTTGTTTTTGTATTTCCCGAACGTCAGCAGGTAGCTGTCATCGCTTCCTTTTAGCTTCTTATCTAGGTACTCCTTGAGCTTTGGCTTGGTCTGGGTGATGATCTCCTGGCTGTGCACCCACTGCATGTATCGAGGGTCTTCTGCATACACCTCATCGAAGGTCTTTCCCTTGTACTTACCGAAACCGATCTCGGCCATGGTGATATCGTCCCTCTATACAGCCAAGAAAAAGACTTTCGAAAAAAAAATATTCTTTTGTAATCTGACCGGCTGTCGCGTATCCGACACCGGGTGGATTGAGATCTGACTACGTGCCTTCAGAGGTCATTGATGAGAGTGAGAACATTGTGATCAACGACGGAATGCTGCGAGATTGAACACCGGCTGTCGCGTATCCGACACCGGGTTTCTCAAGGTGGTGTTACAAATCACTACCCTTCAATTGTCTCGTTAAGCTGCAAATGTTGACTAACTCGAGCATCTGGTGCTTCGTGCTGATTGCTTAGCAGGCGGGTGATCTCCGGCCCGACGATGCGCGTGCAGTAACTGCGGTTCAGCTCGATATGCCGATAGAGCCTAGGGTCTGTGCGGTCGCGTGTGGCGCTCATCTCGAGCTCGGTCTTTGTAACGGCAGTCTTTACCAACCGCTCGAAGTAATCGATATGGAAGAAGTGCTTGTAAAGCCTATCCATGAACACAGCCATGATGACCGTTTCTCCTTCGTGCGTCACAAGGAGCGTTCCGCTGAGCAGATTGTGCCCAGTGAGATACGACTGCAATAGCACATCGACTATGTCTGACAAGTTCGACCACATCAAAGCATGGAATCAACATGACTGCTATATTGGGTTTGCAATGTGTGACGTGTGAAGCGGTACGTACCTTAGAATAAGAAGTAACCCCAATTCCCAAAGATCACATGTTTCAATCCATGACCGTTCATCAACTATCGAAAGATCTGAATCCAACACGCCACGCGTTACTCATCACTGACGAACGATCTTCAACTTAGTTCAACTGAGCCTGGACGAGTCATTCCCCAACTTGCAAGATGCTGACCAAGCCCGACACCGTCACCAAGCTCGCCGCCACGCCCGACGGTCTCCCCCAGGTCGTGCTCTACGCACACACCAGCGACATCCCCAGGCGCATGTGCTCCGGCTCTGGCGAACAAGCGGCGTGTGTCGCGCGCGTAGACGCTATGATCCGGCCTACTGCCCCATCTGCGGTAACAACCGTGACCCGGAGATCGGCTGGCTCTACACGACCAAGCATCACGCCAACATCAACAACCTGTGCAACTCGATGGGAATCACGTTGCAGCTTGAAGTCGCCTTGCAGATCTACAAGCCCATCTGGGAGCAGATCCAAGCCTTCAAGCAATCCAAGACAATCCACGTGCTGCTGCTCATCATCGGGTACCTCGTCTTCTGCATCACTGGAGTCGGCTGCTAAGCTGGAAACGTATCGTGGCTATTATCGTAAAGCTCGGTAATACAAATGGTCTTTGTAAGTGGGAATCTACGTGTTTGATTTGGTTTCAGTATGTGTGGTCTGAGAGCCACAATCGACTCTCTAACACTTCCGCCCTGCTGATTGGCTCTAAGTCTGCATGCTGCCGCAGAGTTTCGGCCATGGATCCAGCCAATCACAGCACGTCTCACAGTCTTCATTTGATATTTGTATGGAGAGGTGGAATGGAGGTCATGGACTTTCCATAAAAATTTGCTATAAAGTTTTATATGATCGGACGCGTGACACCCCTCCATTACTGAAATCAAGTCAAATAAGTGGGTGACGAATGCCGACGAGAGCTGCGGTCGTTCATTCTTCAATTTGGCGCCACCCCTCCCAACTACGACCACAACTCCCCTCCCCGCCTGCCGATCGCCCGCCTAACCGCTGCTCCGTGCGAGCGCCCCGCTCCTTAGGCTCCGTTCCGTCAGCAGCCAAGCGAGTGGTGAAGAGGCTCCGGCACTTGACCGCCGTGAGAGCTGCTGCGATGGGGAATGGGAGCGAGGTCGCGTCGCCGGGTAGCTCGTACTCGTCTCCGCGGGCGATGCGTACACCAGCGAGTCCTGCGTCTAGCGGGTATAGCGACTCCCCGCCCAGAACAACGCACGCCAAGAGCGACGAGGATAAGGACGCTACTGTTGAGGATCGTGCCGCTGTCGCTGAAGATCCCGACGCTGTCGCTGATGAGCCCGCCGCTGTCGCTGATGTGCCCGCTGTCGCTGTTTTGCCTCGAGTCCGTGTTGGAGTTGCCACGCGTCGGGCCCGTGTAGTCGCCATACGTGCCCGGTGGCCATCGCAACGCAGAGGGAGCGAGCGACTTCAAGAGCGTGCTGCTGCTGCTCCTGGGCAAGACTATACTGGTCCTAGTGTTGCTGCTGCTCCTCCTGAACAAGATGCTACTGGTGCTGCTATGTCTGCTGAACAAGACGTCGCACCCAGTCACGGTAAGCGCAAACGTCTCAGCCTTAAGGAACGAGGGTATAACAACGTACCGCTTCGTGTGATGAAGCGCTGCAGAATCAGCCCGAGCATTCACTCCTGCAGAGGCACCTCAGCGTCCTTGAGACGCGCGCATACTTGGCCTCAGTATTGAAGTCATTCTCTAGGATAAAATATAGCTCCTTAGACCTCTCTGGGGGAAGTACCCCTAGAGAGGTACCCCTGTTCCCTTTTTGGGGATCAGGGAAGAGTTGGTGTGGGCCACACCGCTCAACAAAGACGGGCTGGCCTCCTTGACTGGCTTCCCGTGGGTTCGTTATCAGACCTCTATCACCAGAACTGCAAAGACAAAAAAGTAGAGGTAGCAGAGACAGTAAGACTTTCAATACAGACTTCCGCTTTCTCCCTCTATCGCGCGCAAGGAAGAACAATGACGGTGGCAAGATGGCAGTTCCCTCGCCTATCCAAGAGCGTGTGCGCCTCGGCAAGCTGGCCCCGCGTGCATCGGACCTTGAGGCCTACGCCCGTACAACGAGCATTGATACGCATCATCCGGCGCCTCCAGCAATGTCTCCGTCATCCAGCGCATCGTCGCCGATGGCTCGAGCCCGTTCGCGTCGCCGTTCCAACAGCACTGGTACAATCTACGTGCGCATGGGGACAATGAACGCGCCGGATCAGGACACCACGATCCAGTGCGTGGCCACCGTGCTTCGTGCTCACATGATGGAGGCCCTCGATTCCCCCATCACCGTTGACCCGCGATTCAACGTGTTCATCAATCAGCGCGATCTGCGTCTCAGCGCGATTTCGGACGATGACCACTTTGATGACGGAGATCTTCACAGCAGTGAAGACTGCGCGGCCTCGATCCCGACTCTTTCAGAGATTGCTGCATTCATCAAGCATGTTTTCGCCCGTGCCCAGATGGAGTCCGAGTGCATCATCATGAGTCTGATTTATGTGGAGCGCTTGCTCAAGGCTACGAGTGGCTCACTCCAGTTGCAGGGCAAGAATTGGCGTCGCATCTTGTTCTGCTCAATGGTCATGGCGTCCAAGGTTTGGGACGATTTGAGTATGTGCAACGCTGACTTTTCAAAGATCTGGCCGGAGCTGACGCTCAAGCAGATTAATGAGCTCGAGCTCGTGTATCTCAGCGCCGTCGAGTACAAGGTCCGCGTGTCAGCAGTTTCTTACGCCAAGTACTACTTCCATCTGCGTTCAATGTGCGCTTCGATGGGTATGCTTGCGGCCTTCGATGAGAGCGCGCCACTCAATCTGGATGGTGCTCGCAAGATGCAAGTGCTCTCTGAGGAGTACCAGGAGCGATCCAAGTTGCTCCCAGCGCCGCGTCGTCGCAGTGTGACGATCACAACGACGTCTTCGGCCGAGAGCCTCCAAGTTGCAGCTGGTGGCAAGGTGAGCGCATCGAGCTCCAAGGCATCACCTGCTGCTAGTCTCGAGCAGCTTGTTCAGATGCAGGTCCGGCCTGCTGGAGGCAACGCGTTGTCGTCGTCGTCGCTATCGATGCACCGGCTGTCAACGATGGTCAAGCACTGAGTTGCGGCCTTGTTTTCCGTCGCGTACTGATCGTTGATGGAAAAAAATGGAGTCCAGCAGCCGTCTTTTTTGACGAAGTCTCCGATCAATCAGACCCAAGAGAAAGAAGAAAAAATGAGTGTCGTGTGTAGCGTGATCCAAGGCGAAGAAGGTCAGAACGGCCAGGAAGGGATACGTTCGACTTGATGTTCGGCGCGGAGCACGTGGGTGCGATCGAGTCTCCGCTGCTGCGTGATTGTGTCGTGTCTTAGTGTATGTGGTAGGCGCGTGGCTACTGTTGTGATTGGCTGTTAGCAGGATGCCGGTGCCGGTGCTTGGAGGACGACTCCAAGCTACCGGCACTTGCTTCTGCAAAAAAGGGAATGCAAGTGTCATTATCGTTTATGCTAGCTCTTTTTTCGGTCTTTTCACTCTAGACAAATGGTTGGGTTTCACTTGTAACCTTGCCGATCTTGCCGATGTAGTCGTGCATCCACAAAAGAGATGCGCGGTGAGCAGGTGCGACATTCGCAAGCGCCTCTGCGCGGTATGCAGGATCGTCGTTGTTCACTAGCATCGCATGCAGCGCGCGACGGAAAGTTTCTTGCTCAAGGACGGCAGTGTCGAGCATCTCTAACTTGCTTGTAGCGTATGGAGGTGGTGCAGAAGTGTCGTCAACTTGGCCTGGTCCACGGGACTCGTCTCCATCCGATCCCTCTCCGTCCGAGTCCTGGGCTTCTTCAGTGTCGTCATTCGCCGACTCGACAACGCTGCGAAGTTGCAAGACCATCCGCTCAAACTCGAGGTTATCACTAGCCGGTACTGGCCACGGGTGTACCACCGGTGTGTCGTCTTGAGAGCCTTTGGTATCCTTCGTGGCAGAAGTGTCCTCGTGTAGTGATGGCAATCCTTCCAAGTCCTCCGAGACCTCAAGATCAGGTAGATTCTGTACTAAAATGATGGGGTCGTCAAGTGGGGATGCTCGAGTTTTGACTTCTTTCTTCTTCGCCTGAATGTGTTGGCGGATTCCACTGCGCGCCGGTGGTACTTTCTTCTTGGCTCCTGCCACTGCTTTATTGGCATTCGCCTGCTTCATGCTAGAGTTCATTGAGCGGCCCTGAACTTGGATCTCAACAGGCTTCGGATACTCCCTTCCGACTACACCGTGTACTTCGTTTCTGGGTGCTGGAGTGTTATTCCCTGATACTGCTGGAATTGGTGCTGGCGGAGGCACCTCTGGTGGTGTCCCAGTGACGGGAGGGGAGGGAGCAGCAACGATATGGCTCAATAACTCCTGACGCTGAGCCTGCCACTAAACAGTCCAATCAGGGCAATACACCATGTCAAAACTGTAGGGAAATGGCATCCGAGCTTGGCACGCACTTACCTGAGCGTTAAATTGAGCAACACGCTTAGCCACTGCTCCTCTCGGTGGTTTGGAAGCCACGGCAGCTTTCTTAGCTACAGCCGGTGTTGAAGGCGATGATTTTGGCTGCTGTTTTTCAGCTGGCGAAGAGCGAACAGGAGCTCGTTGCTGCTTCGATTTATCGCCTTTTTTGTCCACCACCTTTGCGGCTGCCGGCACTGCTTTTGCTGCTGGGATTGGCACGGCTTGGTTTATCTTTTTCGCCCTAGATGGCGATTTAAATGGCGATTCAACTGATTTCAAAGCATTTGGCATAGCTCGCTTCTTGAATGATTTACTGCGAAGTAGTACAGCGTTCTTGATCCTCACGCGTGCTACTGCTCCTGCTTGTGGTTTCTCCTGCTGTTTCCTTTCTTTTGGAGCTAATCGCAAAGGTGCAGGTGGTGGAACAAGTGCTGATGGTGATTGAGTAGCTTGGGGTTTAGTAGCTGGCGCGGAAGTAGCTGGAAGGCCACTCAATTCCTTCCGAAAGATATCGTGGCCATGAAGCACTGTATGATTAAGTTCGTCTGCGAGTGCTCGGTCGGACAAGAATTTTTGGATACGGGCCATTACGATCGGCGTTTTGAGTAAGTTGCTCACGCTAGGTCGATCTCGGGGGTTCTTCATTAGCATACCGCTAACGAGTGCGCTTAATCCGGGGCTATATTGAACGTGGTGTCCGGCAAGCACAGCTGCAATTGGAGTGTAGTTGGCCCGAATAATGTTGTCAAAGAGTTGGCGTTGACTACGACCATCGAATGGATGTGTGAACGTTGCAAGCTCATAGAGAACGCACCCAAGGCTCCACACGTCTGTTTTACTGTTGTATCTTTTTCCCAAGCAAATCTCTGGCGAAGTATAATACGGTGTGCCCGTGAGAGTCTCGGCGCTAGCAAGCGTATGACTTAATACCGTGGCGACACCAAAATCTCCTAGCTTGACGATGTTGCCGCTTGCCAAGAAAATGTTCTCAGGTTTGATATCGCGGTGAATGATTTTGCGGTCGTGCAGATGCTTCAGTGCGAGGCACACTTGCAAAAACAAGTCTAGTATCTCATTCTCTTGGAAGTAGTTCGCCGGCTTCTGCTGTCGAGGCTGAATAGCCTTTCGCAGGTCACCACCGTCAGCGAATTCAGTTACAATGCATAAAACCTGCTCTCGTCTGCCTCCAGCTCTTACACCCGCAGCAGTAGGCAGCATGAAACTCTCCTTGCAACCAATGATGTTAGGGTGGTCCAGCGCCGCTAGCAGTTTTGCCTCACGCAGAGCGCCATTAAGGTCTCGCGGATCCACTCGAATCTCTTTGATTACATACTTCTTGCTGCTCAAGTCACCCTTTTTGGTGACGATGAAAGCACTTCCAAAGCTTCCTTGGCCAATCTTAGCCACCTTAACGTACTTGTCCATCCTCGAGTGCTGGTGTGAAGTAGACTTCCAGCAGCGCGCACAACGACAATGACCGCTTCAGCTCTTCAGGATCGCTCTCCACTGCGCTACACAAGCAACACAACGGACAGAAAACGACCCCAACTACCTAAATATATATGAAAATACGTGGCGTTTAGAGTCATGAGCCCCAGATCGGGCTCGCTGTTCTACAGGCATGGAACCACTAGGCAATGGAGAGCGTGGCTACACTGAGGCATGCAGATTCCCATCTGCGCTTCGCGACTCGACTGGAGATGGAATTCTGTATACAGGATCAAGTGGCAAGGTCGAGCGGCGTTTCTTGCGCAAGCCACCGCACCTCGACTTTGCGCGTGAGTACAAGATGACGGGCTCTCACGCCATGACACGTGCAACAATCGCAGCGTTGACAGAGAGCCACAAACGCCAGCAGATTGCGAGGGAGGAATCACATAACCGCGATGTCGCTGCCGAGAAGTTCACGGCCAATTTCGTTGAGACCCGACTAGGGACATGCGGAGTTCCCACACTAAACACAAAGAACGTGTTGATTGGGCGCCAGAGACGTAAGACAGAGAATCGTATAGCTGTTGGGTCGGGGGAACTTGGCTGTGATGTCGAGCAACGAGTTCAAAAAGCTGAGCTTACCACCAAGGAGAAGCGAGCTGCAACAGCACTCGCTGCTAGAACCAGAAAAGTAGAAGAGGCGATTAGGCGCTCGTACGGATCTCAAGTTCTTGATTTAAAATCTCTCGAGCTAATTCACATTCCCCATCAAGTATACGGATCCATGCTGCAACAACTAGCCAGACTCATTCGTACGGTTAATATCGGTCGCAATTGCCTGCGAGAGCTTCCAAGTGAGTTTTGTTTGTTTTTCCCAGAAGCTGAAGTTCTCGTTTACAAGGAGAACTCTCTCGGAGAGCTGCCTGCTGATATCATGCGTCTCCAGTATCTCAAAGTCTTAAATGTGGAGTGTAACCAACTGACAACCCTACCTTCCCATCTTCCGCGTGATATGGAAGAGCTTCATGTGAGCAGGAATCGTCTACAGTGCGTGAACAATTTGCACGACCTTACAAAGCTAGTCGAACTTGATTTATCGTACAATTTATTGCAGCTACTACCCAACGGTATCATGGCTCTAGTGAGGTTGAAGAAGCTCAGACTATCTGGAAATCGCCTTGTAACACTTGCAACACTTCCTCGAATGTCATTTTCGTCGAATATGTCGAGGCAAACAAACCCAGAAGATTTAACTCCTTCAAATGATGAAATTCCTACCATCGAACAAGAAAAGAAGCAATGGCGAGTCGAAGTTGACCCCGAGACAGGAGATGCAGTGTACTTTCATCTCGTTACCAAGGAAATAACTCGCACAAAGCCCCCATGTTTCAAGATTGTAATTCCAGCCCTTCGGCTCCCAAATTCCACAAAGGATGGTTTGGATTATGGGGGAGAAACTACTCCAGTGGATAAGCAACACACGGCTCAAATTCTCAAGCAATTTCCTGAGGGTTGGGAGATTGTACTTGGTGATGCGATTTCAACTCAAATCCTGTATCGTAACCATTGCTTTAATCAGACGTTTGACACAATTCCAGCAGCACTAGATCGATTTGGTGACCTAACATACCTCCATGTACTTGAGGTGTCAGGAAACAAGCTTCAAGAGCTCCCTTCATCGATTGTGAGTTCTATGTATTGCATGGCGAGCCCCTTTCAGTTGATTTACAATAACAATGTGCTATGATGCATTAGGGAAACTTGATTCGTTTAAAACGCCTCGAGGCAGAGAACAATCAAATCCTACAACTTCCAGATGTATTCCACAACTTGAAAATGCTCACCACTATTAAGTTGGGGATGAACGCTTTATCCGAGCTTCCTCCATCAATATCACTTTTATCGAGCCTTTTTGAGTACGTTGTGTGGAGTATTCAATGCTCAGGGTCTACTGCTTTCAAATGCTTACTACTTCAATGGATGTAGGTTTGATCTGAAGCTCAATCGTCTTCGAAATTTACCTCCCTCGTTTGGTGATCTTCAGCGATTAGAAGATCTGGACCTCAGCTCCAATAAGCTAGAATCGCTTCCAAGTTCTTTTCTCAAGCTGAAGAAGCTGAAATTGCTCAAACTTCTGAACAACCCGCCTCTAGTCAGCTCTACTGGTGGATTTAGTGCTGAGTCTCTGGCGTCAGGAGATATTGGACGCATCATGTGGCAGCTTGAGCATCAGTTGCAGTGTGAGCTGAGAAGTGCTCAGCCTCCAGTCCCGATATCGCGTGTTGTAGGTGTGGGTGATGAGCGCTGGACCACAAATATGCACTTGAGCCGCGAGTTTGCGAGAGCTGTTCAAGGTGCGCAGAGCTCCTTGTGTCTTGATTTCCACTGGAAACGTTTGACACTGGCCGAATTTCCTCCCACATTCTTCACTACATTAAGCAAGCTTCGCGAATTGAGGCTCTCGGGGCACCAGCTAGATGTGATTCCATCTTCGCTGTCGTACATGACAGATCTCCGAATACTTCAACTGCGAAAGAACGGTATACAAAGCATCGAAGACGATGTATTTAGTCTTCCAAATGGCTGTGTGTCCATGTTAGAAGAAATGGACCTTGAATATAATCAGCTCGGAAAATTACCGCAATCCATCGGTAATCTTCAGCGCCTTCGAGTACTACGTATTTCCAACAATCAGCTCGTTGATCTGCCGCAATCAATGTCTGGTCTGTCTAATGGACTGAAAGAATTGCATGTTGCGCACAATCGGCTTGCTGAGGCACCTAATGTGCTGGGATCCCTCAAGTTCCTAGAGCTTCTGGATATTTCCTACAACAAACTCCACACTGTCGACACTATGATGTTCAACGAACTCAGTCGATTGCGAGTACTTCGTGCTAGCGCTAATCGGCTTAGTTCTCTCCCACTATCTCTCGGTGAGCATGCACCACTCATTGAGTTGTCGATTTCAGGCAATGTTTTCGTGGAGTTCCCGCCAGCAGTTCTAATGATCGGAGCAACACTGAAGCATCTCCATATCCAAAGTAACAAAATATTTCGCCTCCCCATCGAGTTTGGTGATGCAATGACAGCGCTGGATACTGTAGAAAGTGACGGAAACCCTTTCTTATCGCCCCCTGCTGAGATTATGCGAATAGGTGTTCGTGCGATTCAGTCGTATTTGAAGAAGCGTTATCATCGAGTCAATGAGATAACAAGCTTGTTGAAGGCGCTTGAACTGCCGTTTGATCCTGAAGCATTTCAAATGCCAAAACTCCACCAGCTACTTGTTGGTGTAGGTCAAGGAGAACACAAACCCACCAAGCTAGCGATAAAGGAACTGACTTCTTTATCTGAAGTATCAAGCGACTCCAAATCTAACTCCTCAAAACATTTGCTGCTTCCATTTCTTTCGGCCTCGCATATCGCAGAATTTGAGCGCTCGGTTGACAAGTATGTTAATGGCGCATTTTACCTTCAGCCAAATGTTCGGGGTGCTGATTTGGTCAATGACCTTCTGCTGCGAAAGAATTTTTCTTTAGCTCAGCTGCATCATCGGTCAGTTCTAGATGACTTTTTGCGCCTCTGTGAGCTTATACGAAGTAAAAAGTGGGCAGACAAGATTGATTTCCGATACGACCTCGAACGACCGTGGGGTCGGCGTGGAGAGAAAATTGGTGTGTATTCGATCAACCCGGATGTTATTTATGAGGATAAATCACGACTGCCAAGCATTTTAAGCGTCATTCGCACGCGAGTCCACCACGGATTTGAAGAAGAAGCTTTTGCCCATCCTCGTCAGGACGTCGAAATCGCGATCGATCAATACATTGGCGTGTATGGACCTGTGGGCATTGTTCACGATGAAGTCCCTTTCTACTGTGGGTGTGAGGAATTGTTGCGCTTCAACAAAATGCACTGGCCGTGTTATCGTTCGGGGTGGACTGTTGTACAAGTGCTATACACGAAAGAAGAGGCACAGAGGCGAGAGCAAGACGAGCAGAAGATTGTTCATGCATTGCGCGCTCTTAGACCCCAAATTGAAGCATTTCTTCGGACGGAAGAGGGCGAAAAGCGATTTCATAAAGAGGTGAAAGAGATCAAAAACAGTCTGAGAGAAAGTTTGCGCGCGCTTGAGAAGAAACTCGTGAAGACTCGAAAACAGTGGAAAGCACTAGCAAAGCATCTTGAGCGAGAAATCAAGCGAGAAGAACAGCAAAAGCAGTTGCACGCAAAGGCAGTGCGGAAAGCCCCGGCTTCTTCGCCTCCACCTCCTTTGCCCCCGAAAACATTGGCTGAAGTCCAAGAGCGCGAGGAGTTACAAGAGAAAGTTAAACGGCTCGAGGAACGAGTGACAGAGTGGACCAAAGAATTTGAGGATGGGAAGAAAAGGCTCGGGTTTGGGTATGAAGCGTTTATCGAAGACGTTGTTTCTAAGCTCCAGGAGCGGGTTGGAGGCGAAGTCAAAGCTCAATTGATACGCCAGCAGCGCGAAAAAGCGATACAACTCGGTTCCAGGCGTCCATGGGATGGCCCTGGTGGCCGCGATTTTGAAAGCTACAAGAAGCTAGTTCGTCGTAAGTTACTTCACGATGGCTCCACAGAAAATGAAGACCACGGAGATGCCGAAGATGGGAGCGACAACAGTGAGATCAGCGACGTCGAGTTTGAAGGCTACAACGACCTCGTGAGCAACTTGGTTGACGGGGATGCGAGCCAGGGAGCCCAAGAATATGATGATGACCGTGGGCACGAGGACGCAGAGATTGCGGTGCAGAGGGCAGAGATACTGGCGAATCTCCAGGTTAGTGATATTAGTAGTGACGAAGAGAGCGATGGCAAGTCCCAAGACAGCGAGATATAGATCGACTGTAGAAGATCAAGTGATGAGTAGAAGAACGACATCTATTTGGACAATCGGGGCGAGGGAGGCGGCCCGCGAGTTCGAATGGGGAAATAGCCAGCGATGAACACGGACAACAAACAACAGTCTCCCTCTTGCGGTTGTTGATGCTGCTCTTGATCGACGCCTTACAGAAGAAGCGGGTTCTGGTGGTACTGCGATGCGTACGGGTTATACTGATTCGTCGCGCTACCATTGCCATTTGCCGCTGGATTGGGAGCTCCACCGTGAGACATGCGGATCGAAGGCGAGGTACCAGGCTTTCGTGGAGCGCGCATGGCAACTCCGTCGATGACGGGGTATCGCTCTGCAAAAGACGGTGTTCGCGGTGTTTTTAGCAGAGTTTGGTAGACTGCGTCGCGATGTCCGGGAGACTCGTGCAGGTACCGGAACTGCTTGAAAATCTTCATGGCGTACTTGGCATCGATGACCGGGTCGTGATCAGCCTCTTGAATGTTGTGGCCCAACAGATACTTTGCAACGTGACGCAGCGAAAAGTATCGGTATCGGATTATGCCGTTCTGAGACTGCATCGGGAGGCGGAAGAGATCAGCGACGTCGAACATTTGCCGGTAATCGACTTCCTTCTCTAACGTCAGCCACTCGAGGTCTTTCTTGATGGATTGACCCACGATCACACTGTCGGTCGGCAAGACTGCGCGAAGTTTAACCAGCGCCTCCTTTAGATTTGGAGCGTCAACCAGGTCGCTGCGATAAGACCAGCGTTTAGCTTGAGCTCTGTGCAGCCAGAGCGACAGCATCGGCTAATGCACGTACCTCTCAGTGATGCCCGTGAGCTGAGTAAGGTAGCTGACGATCTCCTTCTCTGGCTTGACATACTGGTCAAACACGACCTGCTCGTCCTCGTTCACCACGGCAATTCTCGCTACGTCTCGATCGCTACGAATTGGTCGATGCAAGGTTAGGAACATTCGCGGATTCAGCAAAGCGCATGCTGCTACGTACTTGGTTCCAGTACCAGTGGCCACGCATTCGACATCAATCGCAAAGTACTGCGTTGAGAATTTAAACAGAAGTTAGAATACTTGCCCTTTGATCTTGCTTGATGGGTAACGAGGCGTTGACGCACCGGCCCCTCAATGTCGCGCGTGAACACGGGCAGGATTTCACTGATCACCTCATGGTTCTTCTTGGACGGGTTCGCCTGAATCTTCAATCGACGGCGCCCCGTCGGCGTCGATGCCGAGGTTCCTTGCGTTGCCGGGTTGTCCGACAGCGGCGCGTCGGCGCTCACGCCCATGGGCACCTGCTCGGGCACGACCATCATCATGGGCGGGGGAATTCCCGGGTGATTGTAGAAGACCGCGCCGCCGCTGTTAACTGCGACCGCGCCCGAGGCCGAGTAGTCGCCCGCGAGCGGGTCCTCCATCGGGTTGGCGAAGACTGGCGCTGGCGCTGGCACCGCCGCGATGTGCGCGAAGGTGCACGCCGCGCCGTTGCGGCAGCCCATGCCGGTCGAGTAGAAGCGGCACGGGCGCGCGCTGGTCGCGTACGGGTTGGGCGCATTGGCGGGCGCGGCGTTGTTGTCCGCCGCGGGCTCGGCGCGCTCGTGGCGGAAGGAGCACGAGTCGCCGCGGAAGCAGCCCTGCGGCGACTGGAAGAAGCGGCACGGCGCGCTGTCCATGGCTCTGGCGGGGCCTGCGCGACGAGGAGGGAGGCGCGGTGAGGCTCGCTGGGCCTGGCGGTTTCGGGCACGCAGCCTCTGCCCCTGCCCTGCGGTAGGGAGCGCCGACGCCGCAGCGGCGCCGCGGGCGACAGGCGGCGGCTCGGCTGCGCGCGGAGATCAGATCAGAGCGTGGCGGACGCACCTGGCGCGGCGGTGGGGGGCGGCGGGCGGGGGCGCGGGCTCGCTGGGCCTGGCTGGAGGCGCTGGGCGTTAGGCTGGGCGCGGGGGCGGGGCGGAGTCGCGCGGGTGGCGGCCGCCTGCTGTTGTCATGCGCCGACGCTGGTGGCCTAGAGAAAGAAACGCTCGACGGGGGCGGTCCGGGGGAAGAGTCGCACGCGCCGTATACCGGCTGCTACATTACGGGCGCTTCCAACCGGACGCAGACGCGCGACCTGGAGCGCGGCGGGCGTGGATGGGAAGGACGGACGCCCAGGTGTTGGCCAGTGCGAGGCGCTCTCGAGCGCCACGCAGGCTGCGATTGGCTCTCTTGCGAGTGGAGCTGGGCTGCCGGCGGTCCACGAACACGCACAGGCGCGAGGGTCAACGGCCGCAGCCCTCGTTAGATATCATCGTTATGCGCTCCTCCCTCCCTGCAGCACTCGCTCACTCGCTCTTAGCGGTCTCGGCCTCGGCCTCGGCGGCCGCGCGCTGGCGCTCGATGCGGCGCAGCGCGTCCTGTAGCTCCTCGGACGTGTAGCGGCTGTTGAGCGTACGGTACTTCTTGAGCTGGATGACGCCGATGAGCTCGCGCACCATCCAGCGTCCGCGCTTGACGGCCTTCTTGACCTCCAGCTCGTCCGTCAGCGCGCGGTTCTTGAGGAACGCGGCCTTGGCCTTCTCGCGCACGTACGCCAGTCCCAGCGGGTAGTCGCGCCCAACCAACAGGAACCGCTTGTACAGGTCGCGCACCTTCGGGTCCATCATGGCGCCACGCGGGGATCGATTCGAACGAGGGTCGAGTGGGGGGACCGGCCGGGCGTGACGCCGACGCGTCGCCGAGCGCCACACTTGACTCGGCGCCAAAGACACGGCGGACGCGAATCTTCAATGCCACTTCTCGCGAGCGTCAATTGAGTGGATCCGGCGACTTCGACCGACTCGACGCTCGCAAGATCGATCGGAGTCGCGGGCAGCGGCGGGCATGGATCGCTCGCGCCCCAAACGCTCGGACGGCTGAGAGCTTCATGACACTTTCCTTCTTACAACTGCTGCTCGCCGCCTGGGCGAGGCTCGCACACTTGCTCCAGCACCACTCCACAAATACTCCTATCACAGCCCCTGCTAGGCCTTGTCTACCCTATCATGTTGTTCGTCCTGCTGTCCTGCATTGCTGGCGCACCGCTGCCAGACGAAAAAAAAGTCCCCGCGACTGTTACGAAGCGCTCGCGATCGCTGGTGGGATGGCTACCGCAGACGATGACAGCGCTGGGGGCGTCGACATGCCAACGGACGTCGGCGACGACGGAGTCGGAGACGCCGGCATGACCGAGCACACCTCGGACGCGTCCGGGGAAGCCGATGGCGCGCTGGACGGCGACTTTGGAGACGGGAACCCTGAGAGCACCTTGGGTGATGATGAATCCGTTGGTGTCGACGGGGCTTCGTCCTTGTCGTCGCCATTCTCCAGCACGCGCACAAACCGACCCTTGATGCGCGGGCGGTCGTCCGCGAGCTTCTTGCGGCAATCGTACTTGATGCTCTTCTTCCACGTGCGGTTCTTGCGCTTCTCGTGGAACTTTTGGATCCGGAGCTTGCGCGCCTGTGGGCTGTACGACCCGATCTTCCGCTCCGGCAAAGCGGAAGAAGGCAGCATCGACGAGGATCCAAATGCTCCTAAGAAGGTATCGGGAGCCGTGATGGACAGCCCGCTGATGTTGCCCGCCCGTGCGTGCTCCCTGCGCAGCTCCTCTCCGGCTACAGCAGGGACTGTGACCGAGAGAGACGATCCGCCAGTCTGCATTTGCGGTACTGCGGAGTCGCTGTCCGCCCCGTCCTGCGAAGCGCGTCCGAAGAGCCCGGCGCGCTTCTTCCTGCTCGACGCGCTGGTAGGCGACGGGATGGAGAACGAGCGCATGGTGTCGAAGCTCATGAGGAGCTTTTCTGCGTCCTTTTGGGGCGAGGCCACGGGCTCAACTATAGACGGGAACGGTACGATCACGCACAGCCATCATCAGCACTCGATCTCTCTGGCCACGGCCAGGCGGCCACAATAGCAAAGAGGCAACGAAAGCGCGTCATGGCGCAGCTTTCGGGTCACTAACCGATGGAGGCGATGTCCAGGAGGTCGCCGCGCAGCGGAGACAAGAAGGGCGAGGCGCCAAAGCCGAAGCTGTCGACATCCATGTCGTCGGCATGCGGCGCAAAGTCGAGGCCCAGCGAGAGGTCGACGTCGTCGTGGGCGACCCAGTCGATGTCCTGGTTGAAGCTCACGTCCACGTCAAGCGCGCGCAGGTTGTCGTCGCTGATCCAGCCGTCCATGTCGGCGTCGGCAGCGTCTGCGGCGTCCTGCTTCTTGTGCGCGGCGTTGCTCCTGTCCTGCGGCAACAGGCGCCTGGCGGCGGCGGGCTTGCAGTCCGACTCCTTCGCGGGGCTCCACATGCGGCTGCGCCTCTCGTAGACGAGACGCGCGGGGCTGTCAAGCGCAGTTCTGGCGGTTCGATCTCGCGGCCGGGCGACACGCAGCGACACGATTCAACTAATCGATCGATGCGCGGCGGCGGGCGGCGGGCGGGCGCGGCGGCTACACGGCGCGCGGGAGGCGCAGGGCGGGGCTGCGCGCGGCGGCGGGCGGCGACCGGTGGCAACTTGCGAGCCACTTGGTGGCGAGGCGAATGACACGGCGCGCATTGCGTTGTGGATCGCGCCGCGTTTTAAACACCTGTCGGGAGGCGCATACTGGCGGCAGCAAGAGGGAGTGTTTTAAACGTTTGCCGCAATCGCGCCACCGTCGCTCGCCGACAAAGTAAAGGCCGCTTCGGATCTCACCCATAAAATCTCGCACTGCCGCTGTGTGAAGCGGGGATGGGCGCCGGTCCCGCATTAACCTAAGCGGGACCGGACCATCGGATCCGAAACTGAAGGATCGCGCACTCACTGTACGGCGGCAGTACAGTGAGAGAGAAAAAAATCAGCGGCGGCCACCAAACAAATCTCTCTGGAGGCATCGCGCAATGGCGGCTTTGCTCTGCAGGCGATGACGCTCGCTGCAATTGGAGCCGACGGCTCTAGAGCCCTCGGGGCTGGACGCGTGTACAGTGCCATTCCGTCGGCTCGTTGCTTGAATTTCCGGTTTGACAAGAGAGCCGCTCCGCCGATCTCGTGACCCACCAACTGCGTTTCATTGGCCGCCGCGCGCATTTGCACGCGCGTAGGAGGGACCGCCCGAGGGAAATTGGCCGCGGCCGGGCCATGGACGGAAAAGTGGGGCGTAAACAGTTGATCGCCCACACGAGGCGTGTACATATCATTTTGATTGGTACACGTCACTCAGGAGGGGTGCGTATATTGATTTAACGATAAAAAAGCGTCATATAAAAAATGCTACCATTTGTATTTGGAATTTGCACACGTCGCATATTTTGTTTGTCAAGGGAAAGGTCGTTAACCCTCCCGCGACCGGAAAAATCTGTCCTCTTTTTCGTTTTGGAAGATGTTGTAAGATACTACATGTAAAAAAAGGGGTTGACTTAATTTTTGTATTTGGCCTCCGCCCGGTTCTGAAAAACGCGACATTTGTGTATTTTCATAAAATCGGCTTGTACAGCATGAACAAGCGTCGACGTTGTATATTTATCCACGGTACGAATTCATGTTGTAAGTGTTGGCATGTTCACTGTGTACTTTCTATTTGAAGCACCTCATCTATCTCACACACAGCACAGCTCCGTGTGAAAAATGAGGAGAACCAAGGCGCAGACAACGCAATTCCGGTGTGTATTCAATCGAAATACCATTGTGCGTTACAATACCTGGGCTTACTGCTGTTCTATGCACGGCCTGCCGACAACCTGTCCTGCCAGCCTAGACGGTACCCTCCCACAGGAGCTGGTCTCCATCGTCCTCCTGCGCGACATTATCGCTCTCGTGCGCGGCGTCGCTCTCAAGCGCGGCGTCGCTATCGCTCTCGTGCGCGGTCTCCTTCTCCTCGCTCTCCCGCGCGTCATCGTCGCTGTCGCTCCCCTGTGCGTCATCGTCTTGCTCGCGCTCTTGCGCAATCCTCTCCCCGTTATCTGAGTCGTCCTGGACCAGGATCTCTTCGGTCTCGTCGCTTCCGCTCCCGCCATCAGAGGCTCGACCGCCTCCGGTTCTCGATCTGGCTTTCTCCCGCGTTCGCTGAGGGCGCCCCGACTCGCGTAACTGGAACCCGCGGCCATGACGCGCCTTTGGGACCTTGGACCCGTAGTCCCATTTGTAGTGCCAGATCTGGTGGCACGTCATCGTGTTGCCGCGGAAGTGCGGCCACACTCGGTTGCACAGAAAGATACTGCTCACACACACAGTGATTCAGTGTCGCACAAGCATACACACACAGGAATAGGGACGAACCGGCTCGTGTCGGTCGGGCTACAGCCTTGACAGTAGTACTTGGTTTGTTGTCGCTGCCCGGGAGTCTTCTTGTAGACGCTGCAGACCTTACACTGACGCTGGCGACGGCGGCGTATATTGTTGCCTATGACTTGGTATTCCTCAACCTCCTTTGGCTCGTGTTCTTTGGACACCGGCTTCAAGATCGCGTTCGGCGCACCTGACGGACGACCCTGCAGACACATACAACATGTTAATTATCCAATACAGGTACACATACAACATGTTGACTTACGTCATCATCGAAGTCGGCTGCTTCGAGCTCGAGGAGCTGGGCTTGCAGCTCTCGCATAAACCGGCTGTGATCTGCCGTGGTTCCGTCACGTTTCTTGTGCGCCTCCCGGTACACTATGAACGCATTCACGATCGCGATGTCGACGAGACCCAAGAACAAAGCCTTGTAGTACTTTTGGAACCGCACTTGCATCTGGAGGGAGTAGCGTTGGAGCCGCAACTGATCGTGGATGTCGACGCCGCCCATCCACCGCTGGTAGTCCCGCACAAAGGACGGGCAGCTGATCGACTCGCGGCTCCCTCCGCGTACTCGTCGCTCTGATCATGTGGTAGTGTTAGCTCTCATCACATAATCCAATCCGCATGTACACCGTACGTACCACATGTCTCGAGTGCAGTGCTCGCTCCCGTAGCCAAGACTAGCACCGCCTTGTTGTCCCACCACTTCGTGATCGCCATCTGCGGGCAGTTCTTCGCCGTCAGGATGATCGACGTCCCTCGCGGGATGTCGGCCGGGCGCTTGGTCGACTTCGGCGTCTTGCCGTTCTGGTTCGGCTTGGGGCGCAGCTCGTTCGGGAACCCAATTCTGTCCGTCCGAATGGTGCCGATGCAGTACACACGTCGGTGCAGGAGCTCGAACGCTAGCTGCACCGACGTGTAGAAGCGATCCATGACGACCGCGTGGTAGACGCCCGCCCTCGGCTTTGGTAGCACCACGTCCAGGTTGCGCAAGACGGCTGCCGGACCCAGGTTCGGGTCAGCGCTCGAGTTTCCATCTTGATCACTCTTTCCGCAATACACTTCGAATCTAGTGCACAGATACAACATGCAGTTGGTCAGCATGCAGTAAGATACAACATCATCAACTTGGCCAAAAAAAAATGGAGCACGCATGAACCCCAACAGGGCCCGCGCGTGCAAGTCAGTGAACATGCAAAGTGGATCTACTCACCGGATGCAGTATGCGGAGCGCGCGCAGCAGGTCATGAAGAGCTTGGTCCCCCATTTATGCGGCTTGTCGGCCATGTACTGGCGCGTCGGGTTGTGGCGACTCATCAAAGGGATCATCGCCTCGTCGAATGCAACCACTGCAGGAGCCTCGAAGCCGGCGAGGAATGTGCGCTGCAACGTGTCAATCACGGACCGGATCTTCCATGCACGGTCGGTCGCCGCCCTTGGGTTGGTGTTGTTCGTGAAGTGCAGATTCTGCATCACGAGCGCAAACCGGTTCCTCGGCAAGAACTGCCCAAATGTCCCGCGCGGAACAGCACCCACACTCACGGTAGCCCAATGGTCGTATAAATGGCGTCGGTGGGGGCTAAGCATCCGAGCCACGAGCAGACCAATGCACCGCAGGATCTCGTGCGGCTCGATGTCAGCGATCTTTGCTTCCCGTTCCATCAGCTCTTCCTTCGTGCGCTTTTTCGCATCCCCCTGCTTGTTGTACATCTTGTCAACGCGCGGAACGAGGTTCTGTGTACGATACCTGTTGGATTCATTCGCGATCTTGCGCCACAATTTCTTCGGCATGAAGAAGAGGAAGAGGTCGAGTGGAGACTCGGCCAGTGCTAGAAGTGGAGGTGTCGGCCCCGACTTCTCCATGTCGGCAAGATACGGATACTTTTCCTGCGTAGGCGTCGTCTCTGAAAACAACCACATCGGCAGTCAGTTGAAGTGTCAAATCACACGTTCGCAATGAGTACTTACGTGACTCCCACCCATTCGTCCGCATAGCGATCACCTTCTTTCGATCGTGTGCAAACACGGCCATTTCCGACCGCGGTAGTACCCCAGGAGGCAGCGACGTTTCCGCGTCAGACGCCTCGTCCTCGCTCTGGTTTCTCTCGGTCTCACTCTCGCTGCTGTCGGAGGAGTCCGGATCAGCGTCAGTGTTAGAATCGATGGAAGATTCACCGTCCGAGTTGAGGGCTCTGTATCCGTCTGCGCTGAGCCTGCCCTGCTCGACAACGTTGATGTCGACTCTGGTTCTACACATACAACATGAGGTCAGCTACGAGATGTTGTATGTGTCAGCATCACACAAGCATACCGTTGTCGAGAATCGTCACAGCTTCCGCCACCTTGCGCTGCGTCCACATCCTCGGATTCCGTGAGCCGAGAGTCGTCCTCATCATCCGAAGCCGTCTGGTGCATCCTCTTGTCCAAGCGTCTGCAGGCAGCTCGCTTCTGGTGCTTTCCAGCCGCCTCAGCCGCAATGGTTGCTTGGCGTCGCCGCTCGCGATCCGTGGCCTTCTTCTGTGCTGCGCGTTCCAGAGCAGCAGCCTTCGCCTTCTTCTCGGCCGCCTTGGCCGCTTTCGCGATCGCTTTCTCAACTTCCTCGGCGAGCGCCTCGGGTGTCTTCTGCTGCTTTTTCTTCTTGGCGGGACGTTTCGATTGGGTCTGATCTGGCGGCGCGCGCTTGGCGGCGGTAGCACGAGTTCGGTCGTCCCGCTTCTTGGCGAGCGCATAAGCGGCAGCCTTCCCCATCGGGGGAGGGCGCAGCTGGAAGCGCTCGCTCGCTGCCGTGGTCGTGGGCGTCATGGCCGACGCGCTCACCGCTGCAGTCGTGGTCGCCGTGTTTGGCGCGCCAGTCGTGGGCGTGGTCGGCGAGGTCGTACTCGTGTGCGCTTTCCCTGTAGCATCGCTTGGAGGACTCCCTGTCACCGTGTACGTGTAGTCGCCGCGGTTGAACGCCAAGATCCTCGCCGCGCGCTGCTCGGGTTCCACTCCCCCCAGCGAATCCATGAAGCGCCGGCGCTCGGCTCTCGTCGCCCGACGCGCCATGGCACCTTTCGTTTGCGCTCCGTTTTCTCGAGTGAGGTGTCTGAACCACTCGTTGGTGAGCGGCAGTTGACAGTTTGCTTGCTCATTCCCTCTCCCTGGTTCTGCCCCCTTTACTGCCTAACCCTGTGCAGAAAGAGTAGAAAACGTCCGTGACCTTTTCATGTACCAATCTTTCTCTTGAAATTTGTATAGCCGATAGTAGCTCTGTTTACAGATGTTGTATGTACAACATCGATTAAAACCTAACATGTAGTAAGATACAACATCGGTCACGGGAGGGTTAACACACAAACGTTTCTCGTCGGTCGAACAGACTTGACAACGTGGAAATGGTTGTGTTCGGGGAAACTTACAGCTATTTTTTTGGAGAGTGGCATCAGCCAGACGAACACTGTCACGCACAGCAGACACAGCTTGAGCCTGGTCGATGGCATACTGGTTGAACTCATCTTCAAAAGCTGCTGCGCCTCGATCCCAGTTGCCTGCGACACGACTTTAGTAACATGTTTGGACGTCACCGCACCTCTGGGTATAGAACTTGTCGCCTTCTTGGACTCGGACGCAGCCGCAGCCTCTTTGTGTGTCTCTTCTTCTTCGACTTCTTTCTTCATCGTCAGGGTGGTCGAGCGAAGCAGCACTCCGGCACTACCATAGTTGTTCTGCACCAGACTTCATGCACTGTGTCGACGCGTTGCCGCGCTCAAAAGAAAGGTAGGAATCCACCAATACCACGACCCAGTTGGCCAGTGCGAGATCAGGCACCAGGCAAACGACGATCTAAAACGCAGACCGGATGTGAACGAAGACGTTGCAACCAATCGTCCAAATTGGTATCTACCTTGGTACTAGCTGGATTCCATGAAAGAGAAACACATCAGCTCTGGTGGCTTGCACTTGCGGTTTTGCCAACTAAGACGAAGACGGAGAGCAGCCGACGAAGACCGACAGACGCGAAGCGTGTTTCAGGAGGCCGTGACCAGCGAAAGCCCGTCAACGATAAGCCTCGAGACTCGTCGAGCCGTCGCACCAGAAACGCATCAGGAGGTCGACGTTGAATCTGTTGGAGATCCGCGCGAGGAATGAAAGCCTATGTTGCGGAGACAGAGGAAGGCAACCATGGTTGAAGCAATGTTCACACTCAGTGTGATGGACTCAAGTGGAGTCGAGACGAAGTACATCTCAAGGAAGAAGCTACGCAAGTTCGTACGGCTTCCGACGAAGGAACAACACGAGCACGACTTTACGCTTGTGCTAACGAACGACACCATCTCGGACATCGCCAAGCAGATAAGGCGTCAGGATAAGCCTGACAACGTCGGCACGGGGAAGGCTCATCAATTCCTCGAGACCGACTGGGAGACGTTCAAGGATAACCCAGCATATCAAGTCCTGCTCAAGTTCAAAGACATCGTCTTTCGGCCAGAGTTACCGGACGGACTACGGAAAGATAGCATAATCGAGCATCTCATCGATGTGTGGGACCCGAACTTCCGCGATTTACCGTCAACAGTGGCTGTTGTCTCCCAAGTAGAAGACCGAGACCGTTGGGTTCGGGAAATGATCTCGAAGGGATTCATCCGGCCCAGCATCAGCCTGTACGTGGCTCCGACATTTTGCGTACGCGTGCCAGTTGGATGGATAATCGTTCACGACGACTGATTTCTGGACTCCGACACAATCCGACAGAGTGTGCCAATGATGCAGAAAGAAGATGTCTTCAACAGCATGGCCGGGTCGTACTACTTCTCGTGCATGGACCTGATGTCGGCATACTATCAAGTCCGGATCAAAGCTGACCACGTCAAATACACAACTTTCCAGGCTCTGAGCGGTCTCGATGAGTACCTCGTGCTCCCGATGGGCGTGAGCAACGCTCTAGCAACGATGCATCGGTTGACGTCGTCGTTGTTCCGAGACCTGAAGAATACGCAGTCATTCTACGACAGCATCTACATCTTCACCAAGTCTACAAATGTCACCGAGCATCTGGTCGGGCTACGGAAGGTACTTAAGGTATTAAAGGATAACAAGCTCTATGTCAAGTTGACCAAGTGTGTCTTTTGCGCTGACGAGATCCCATGCCTCGGTGATTTCGTCGGTCGTCATGGCGTACGGATCGACCCTGACAAGGTCAAGACCATCCGTGAGTGGCCTGTGCCGCGGACATAAGACGATTTGCACAGCTGCCTTGGGTTAGCAGGCTACCTCCAGCGCTTCTGCGAGCAGTATGTCGATTTGACAGCCTCGCTTTTCTCGCTGTTGAAGAAGAAACACAAGAAGAATTCCAAGATCACGCTCAACAAGCAGCTCAAGAACGTCCAAGAGTTGAAATAGCGTCTCTCCATGACGCCGGTCCTTCGTCTACACGACTTCTCGAAGCAAATGCACTTGCGGACTGGCGCGAGTCAGTTCGCAGTCGGCGGCGTCCTGTTCCAAGTCGTGGATAGAACAGAGCGACCTATCACGTGCACAAGTCGGAAAATAAAACCAGCCAAACTTAGCCGTCGTCCCGATCTGTAGCCGGAGACCAAGCGGTCGACAATCTGTTGACTCCTAGCTACAGCTTGCAAATGGCAGCGATCAACCTGAGCGATGATATGATAGCTAAGATCATCGCTGGGTACGCCAAGGACAAGTTCACACAGGACGTCAATAAGGCCGTCATACGGCAGGCGCAGACCTCTAGTGACACACGGGTGACTGGGAAGCAGTTCAAACCATTCTTCGAAGAGAACAGTCTCATCTGGTACCAAGGCGCGACGGATGTGCATCCACGGATGTTCATACCCCGCATCATCAAGCTGAAGCACCGCATCATCAGCGAGGTCCACGATTCAAAATACGGTGGTCATCCCGGAGTCAATCGGACGTACCTCAAGCTGCACGAGGACTGGTACTGACCTCGGATGGTTCGGACGATCAAGAAGTACATCGGAGATAGTCAGGGGTGTCGTCGGAACAAGTCGCGGCTGACGAAGGCGCCAGGTCTACTTGAACCATTGCAGATCCTGTCTGAATGATGGCGGTCGATCACTATGGATTTCATCACAGACCTCCCAGCAACAAAGCAAGTCTTCGACTCCATCTGGTTTGTTGTGGATCGACTGACGAAGCGATCGCACTTCATCGCGACCACGAAGAAGGTGACAGCAAGCGAGGTCGCGCGGCCCTTCAACGACCATATTTTGCGACACCATGGGATGCCAGAGAGTGTCATTTCCGACCGTGACTCCAAGTTCATCTCGGGGTTCTGGGGTCAAGTCTTCGACACCGTTGGCACCAAACCCAAGATGACCTTGGCGTATCGTTCACCAGGAGATGGTCAGACGGAGCGCACGAACCGGACGCTGGAAGAGTATCTTCGGTGCTTCGAGTCTCCTCACCAAGATGACTGGGATGTTCACCTGGCTAACGCAGAGTTCGCCATCAATGCGGCCATCAACAAAAGCGTCAAGAAAGTTACCGTTTAAGGCGGATCTCAGCTACATCCCGCTCGCAAGCAATGCTCGCGGACGCGAGGCGGCAAGGACTCAGTGAGGGACGGCGTGCGGCGGTCAACTTCGCTGAAAAGCAACCGCGATTCTACGTCTGTGCCAAGACGCGATCGAGCGCGCTCAAGACCCGCGCCTTGACGTTGGCGAACTTCACAAAGCATCGCAGTGTGGCCCACACCACGGCTGCTTCATGGTGCCCGGGTTACGCATGCGCGGTGCAAGAAACTCGTCTACAACAGCCGCCGGAGACCAAGTGACAGCGCCGACGACTCACGCAGCGGCTCAAAGCGTGTCGAACCTACAGCGACCTCCGGGTGAAGCGCGGATTGACAGCCGGATGCCGCGCTCCATACAGTAAGTCTCGAGCTTGAGCGGCTCACGCAGTTGTTGTTTGGCACAGGTCCGAAAAGCGTCGACGACGTCAAGGCCGTCGCTCAAGCTCGCACTCTTGCAGAGCAGCCAGACGCACGGCTCCCAGGTTGCCTGGCCACGCTTCTTCTGGTTGCGGGGCAGCGCCTATACGACGCGGTACTTGTACGCGCCGGGGCTGCCCCTGCAGTCTACGACGGACCAGATCGTTCAGCGCTTGTTGGAGTTGTCTTGTGTCGTGTCGGGCTTCGACTTGCGGGCGGCAGCGACAGCGAGCTGCTTGCACGGCGCCTTCTCTCCGGTCGACCGCTTCGCGTTTGCCTGGTCCTGGCCATGGCTACGTCGAGCGTCGGCTAACCGACACGGGACCAAGAGTCCCCCGCGACGTCCAAGCGCGCAGCAGAGACCAGCAACAGCGAGCGGCGACTCGAGCAACAACGCGCGCGAGCTTCAGCGACTATCAGGGTCCGGTGAGCTTCTTCGAGCAAATTGAGATGTTCTCATGGCGTTGTGTTCCGGCAGACAAAGCTCGCGCTCGTGACGAGCGCGGCCAGGACGCATTGAAGTTGCCCTGATCGATCGAGGAGGAAGCCACACCCAATTTGGGATTCCATCCAATTACAGAGGGGTGAGTGTATTGTAACGGGAATGTTACACGTAGTGTCGGGTACACAATTGTGTTCGACACAGAGTGGAGTACGGTACTCCAAAGTACGCGTAAAGTACTAGGATCGTGGAGCGAGCCTAATTGGCCCTCCGGCTAGGTGCGGCCTGAGGATGAGTCCTCACATGAGCACTGCATACAGTAGTTAAATAGTTTGCAAGCAGTCCTTGTAGGAACCACCTATTTCGAATGGGCTGTAAAGCATACAAATACACAGTCTCTATTTTACCGTCTACCACACAGACTGTCAGGTCGTCTGACTACTCAAGCTCGGTAATTCGTACCTACGAGCTGTATTGCTTCCTCGAAGCATGGTGCTATGTGACTCCGTCACATGTATCGTGTATCAAGCTAGAGCCGGTTAGCGACTGTTATTAGTCTTAAAGTTTGCATATAGAAAAGAAGGAGTATAGCCCCCCTCACGGGTGGCTGGAACTCCCTGCTAGCGGGTAGCCCTCACTTCGAAACTCGCCCGCCAGCAAACAAGTTCCTCTCCTCCTCTTCCTTCTCCTCCTCGTACGACCTGCTTCTAGGACAAGCTAAGGAACACCAGAATGTATATACTTAGTATACGGCGTACTTTTCATAACTTAAAAACCCTTGCTCTGCCGTATTTTTTTTTCAAGTCATGATTTAAAAAAAGAACGGAACATATGCAATTTAAATAGGTAAGTTCGTTGTTCGACATCATCTGTATTTAGAGACAGCATCAGCGATGTCAGGAGACACTCTCGACCTCACTACACTGAATGGGATAGTTTCAATCAAACTCTACGTTCACGTTTCCTCTACAAAAGTAAGTTCTCACTCTTTGAAAGATTACGCATTAATGAAAACAAATCTATCAATTTGAAACCGAAATCGGGAGAAAACATGAAGACGTGGATCTGCACTGGTGATGTTTGTCCTCGGCCAGTTGAGATTTCAAAGAAACGATGTCCCAAAGATCCTAGCAATCCTCGTATGACAAATCTTTGACAAATTTCAGCACATGTTTGGTTTATTAGCAAACTCAATCTTTCACATTCTGACTTTTGCGTGAGCATAAGAAAATGTATGTTCAGCCCGGCAGGTGAGGCTGTTGAAATGTTTTGGAGCATGGTTTGTTCCCCGGAAACGGAACATAATTTATTCGTGTCTCGAATGTGTCATCTTCAGTCGGAAATTATGTTTCAAAGTAGAAAGCAACTGGTTACCGATCCATTGCAGCATAAAAAAGAATGAAGAGATAGCGGAGCAAGATCTAATTGCTATTATTTTCTTCTCACCTATTTGGAATCCTTTAATAGACTAAATCTAGGCTCTTTTCAGCTTGATAACACTGAAAGATGTTATTTAGTGTTCGATTCAATTATCTTGCTATCCAGATAAAAGATAAATGGCTGCCCGTGTTTGTCTACTTACTTACGTATTTCCTTCTTGATTGCATGCAAAAACACAACAATCACAAACGTATCAAACACCACCCTCGCCGGATTCTCACTTTTGTGTTTCACAGGAGAAAAAAAAAATAAATTGTGACTTTGCAACCAACCATGAATGAGGTGACGATAACTGCCAGCTGCCAGCTGCCAGCTGCCAGGCAGAGCGTCCGTTCACTTTTCGCTCCATCACAAAAAGGTATCTCGAACGCAAAAGAGAACGTAACTTGATGATGGCTCGCTCCATCGGATGGGGGAGAGAGGTTGTTCGTTGCCTGGTTGGTTGTGTGAAGTAATTGGTGGGAGTCTGTTGGTGTACCGATGTGGACATAAAAAGCTGCCTATCGGAGGAAGCGTGGCGTGCAAAGAACGTGTCAGCGGCGGGATTTGAACCCGCGAGTGCGAACACAGTAGAACTTGAGTCTACCCCCTTAGACCGCTCGGGCACACTGACGCCAAAACAACCCTAACCACACACAAAATCACACATACCCACCATACTTTCAGCACTACATACCTCCCCTACCGTGAAAGAACCGACCAGGCCGACCAAACCGACCTGAACATCGATCGGTAGAAACTTTGATACCGGTACTAATGATTCGATTGGTCGATAAATAGAAAATTATGATTGGTTGATTTTTAGAGGGCGAGGAGAATCCGCCGAGGAAGGACTTGTCGCACAGCCAATCACAAATGACTTCGCGCGGCAAGACAGAGCAACGGGGGTCTGCGGGAAGGCGACTGGTCGCGTCCTCAGGGACTCCAACCCAGCGGGCGCGCGACCAAGCCGAGCGCTGGGGGTTGTGCCGGTGGGGGGTGGCGGGGCCCCTCACCACTGACAACTACTACTGCGACTACGACTGCAACTACGACTGCGATGGCTCAGAGGTTCGTACAAGTATCCAAGATGTATTGGTTGTGCTGTTCTAATTCATTAATTATACAGGAGCTATGCATGAAGGCGGTCAAGGACATGCAGTTGCAGCACGTTGGTGGTGACGGCGCTTGGGGTGGCGTTAGGACCGAGCGCACATGGTGTCCTGCTTTGCAGGGGTGAACCGTGCTGCAATCGGTCTTGACGTTGCCTCACTGCGAGCGAAAACTCCTTCGTGGTGCAAAAGCCTGTCAGAGAGCAGTTCGAGTTGGTAATACATTCGCAGGTCTTGGAGGCTCATACTTGGTGCAAGTGTAGCAGTCGGTTCTTTTCGTGTTGAGGGGGAAATCTGGAGTGCATTTGAAAATTGAATGGCCCTCTGCATGTTTCGAGCTCGCCGCCGACCGAATCGGTCGGTTTTCGGTCGGTCAAATCCAACCCTACCCCTAACTGTTTTGATTGGATAAATTACGGCTAATATATCTTTTACTGATTAAAAAATGAAGTTGGCATTCGATTGGGCAATATTTGCACACTTTCATCAAGGCATTTATCTGGTAGTCGGTTCTTTGACGATATTCTTCCATACCACTTACAACACAAACACACTGTTCAGTACAATAACCAACAACAACTCGCCTCAAGCCTTCTCACAAACCATTGTCTATTTTTTTTCTTTCTTTCTTTCTTTCTTTCTTTCTTTTCTTTCAATCTCGTTTCCTTCTCTCATTTTATTCTCACTCATCCTCTCTGTTTCTTCTTGTCCTTTTTGTTCCCTCTTTCGATATCCAACCGTTCTATTGTTGTATGGTTTCTTTGTCTACTTACTTACGTATTTCCTTCTTGATTGCATGCAAAAACACAACAATCACAAACGTATCAAACACCACCCTCGCCGGATTCTCACTTTTGTGTTTCACAGGAGAAAAAAAAAATAAATTGTGACTTTGCAACCAACCATGAATGAGGTGACGATAACTGCCAGCTGCCAGCTGCCAGCTGCCAGGCAGAGCGTCCGTTCACTTTTCGCTCCATCACAAAAAGGTATCTCGAACGCAAAAGAGAACGTAACTTGATGATGGCTCGCTCCATCGGATGGGGGAGAGAGGTTGTTCGTTGCCTGGTTGGTTGTGTGAAGTAATTGGTGGGAGTCTGTTGGTGTACCGATGTGGACATAAAAAGCTGCCTATCGGAGGAAGCGTGGCGTGCAAAGAACGTGTCAGCGGCGGGATTTGAACCCGCGAGTGCGAACACAGTAGAACTTGAGTCTACCCCCTTAGACCGCTCGGGCACACTGACGCCAAAACAACCCTAACCACACACAAAATCACACATACCCACCATACTTTCAGCACTACACACTTCCCATACCACTTACAACACGGACACACTGTTCAGTACAATAACCAACAACAACTCGCCTCAAGCCTCCTCACAAACCATTGTCTATCTTTCTTTCTTTCTTTCTTTCTTTCTTTCTTTCTTTCTTTCTTTCTTTCTTTCTTTCTTTCTTTCTTTTCTTTCAATCTCGTTTCCTTCTCTCGTTTTATTCTCACTCATCCTCTCTGTTTCTTCTTGTCCTTTTTGTTTCCTCTTTCGATATCCAACCATTCTATTGTTGTATGGTTTCTTTGTCTACTTACTTACGTATTTCCTTCTTGATTGCATGCAAAAACACAACAATCACAAACGTATCAAACACCACCCTCGCCGGATTCTCACTTTTGTGTTTCACAGGAGAAAAAAAAATAAATTGTGACTTTGCAACCAACCATGAATGAGGTGACGATAACTGCCAGCTGCCAGCTGCCAGCTGCCAGGCAGAGCGTCCGTTCACTTTTCGCTCCATCACAAAAAGGTATCTCGAACGCAAAAGAGAACGTAACTTGATGATGGCTCGCTCCATCGGATGGGGGAGAGAGGTTGTTCGTTGCCTGGTTGGTTGTGTGAAGTAATTGGTGGGAGTCTGTTGGTGTACCGATGTGGACATAAAAAGCTGCCTATCGGAGGAAGCGTGGCGTGCAAAGAACGTGTCAGCGGCGGGATTTGAACCCGCGAGTGCGAACACAGTAGAACTTGAGTCTACCCCCTTAGACCGCTCGGGCACACTGACGCCAAAACAACCCTAACCACACACAAAATCACACATACCCACCATACTTTCAGCACTACACACTTCCCATACCACTTACAACACGGACACACTGTTCAGTACAATAACCAACAACAACTCGCCTCAAGCCTCCTCACAAACCATTGTCTATCTTTCTTTCTTTCTTTCTTTCTTTCTTTCTTTCTTTCTTTCTTTCTTTCTTTCTTTCTTTCTTTCTTTCTTTTCTTTCAATCTCGTTTCCTTCTCTCATTTTATTCTCACTCATCCTCTCTGTTTCTTCTTGTCCTTTTTGTTTCCTCTTTCGATATCCAACCATTCTATTGTTGTATGGTTTCTTTGTCTACTTACTTACGTATTTCCTTCTTGATTGCATGCAAAAACACAACAATCACAAACGTATCAAACACCACCCTCGCCGGATTCTCACTTTTGTGTTTCACAGGAGAAAAAAAAATAAATTGTGACTTTGCAACCAACCATGAATGAGGTGACGATAACTGCCAGCTGCCAGCTGCCAGCTGCCAGGCAGAGCGTCCGTTCACTTTTCGCTCCATCACAAAAAGGTATCTCGAACGCAAAAGAGAACGTAACTTGATGATGGCTCGCTCCATCGGATGGGGGAGAGAGGTTGTTCGTTGCCTGGTTGGTTGTGTGAAGTAATTGGTGGGAGTCTGTTGGTGTACCGATGTGGACATAAAAAGCTGCCTATCGGAGGAAGCGTGGCGTGCAAAGAACGTGTCAGCGGCGGGATTTGAACCCGCGAGTGCGAACACAGTAGAACTTGAGTCTACCCCCTTAGACCGCTCGGGCACACTGACGCCAAAACAACCCTAACCACACACAAAATCACACATACCCACCATACTTTCAGCACTACACACTTCCCATACCACTTACAACACGGACACACTGTTCAGTACAATAACCAACAACAACTCGCCTCAAGCCTCCTCACAAACCATTGTCTATCTTTCTTTCTTTCTTTCTTTCTTTCTTTCTTTCTTTCTTTCTTTCTTTCTTTCTTTCTTTCTTTCTTTCTTTTCTTTCAATCTCGTTTCCTTCTCTCATTTTATTCTCACTCATCCTCTCTGTTTCTTCTTGTCCTTTTTGTTTCCTCTTTCGATATCCAACCATTCTATTGTTGTATGGTTTCTTTGTCTACTTACTTACGTATTTCCTTCTTGATTGCATGCAAAAACACAACAATCACAAACGTATCAAACACCACCCTCGCCGGATTCTCACTTTTGTGTTTCACAGGAGAAAAAAAAATAAATTGTGACTTTGCAACCAACCATGAATGAGGTGACGATAACTGCCAGCTGCCAGCTGCCAGCTGCCAGGCAGAGCGTCCGTTCACTTTTCGCTCCATCACAAAAAGGTATCTCGAACGCAAAAGAGAACGTAACTTGATGATGGCTCGCTCCATCGGATGGGGGAGAGAGGTTGTTCGTTGCCTGGTTGGTTGTGTGAAGTAATTGGTGGGAGTCTGTTGGTGTACCGATGTGGACATAAAAAGCTGCCTATCGGAGGAAGCGTGGCGTGCAAAGAACGTGTCAGCGGCGGGATTTGAACCCGCGAGTGCGAACACAGTAGAACTTGAGTCTACCCCCTTAGACCGCTCGGGCACACTGACGCCAAAACAACCCTAACCACACACAAAATCACACATACCCACCATACTTTCAGCACTACACACTTCCCATACCACTTACAACACGGACACACTGTTCAGTACAATAACCAACAACAACTCGCCTCAAGCCTCCTCACAAACCATTGTCTATCTTTCTTTCTTTCTTTCTTTCTTTCTTTCTTTCTTTCTTTCTTTCTTTCTTTCTTTCTTTCTTTCTTTCTTTTCTTTCAATCTCGTTTCCTTCTCTCGTTTTATTCTCACTCATCCTCTCTGTTTCTTCTTGTCCTTTTTGTTCCCTCTTTCGATATCCAACCATTCTATTGTTGTATGGTTTCTTTGTCTACTTACTTACGTATTTCCTTCTTGATTGCATGCAAAAACACAACAATCACAAACGTATCAAACACCACCCTCGCCGGATTCTCACTTTTGTGTTTCACAGGAGAAAAAAAAAATAAATTGTGACTTTGCAACCAACCATGAATGAGGTGACGATAACTGCCAGCTGCCAGCTGCCAGCTGCCAGGCAGAGCGTCCGTTCACTTTTCGCTCCATCACAAAAAGGTATCTCGAACGCAAAAGAGAACGTAACTTGATGATGGCTCGCTCCATCGGATGGGGGAGAGAGGTTGTTCGTTGCCTGGTTGGTTGTGTGAAGTAATTGGTGGGAGTCTGTTGGTGTACCGATGTGGACATAAAAAGCTGCCTATCGGAGGAAGCGTGGCGTGCAAAGAACGTGTCAGCGGCGGGATTTGAACCCGCGAGTGCGAACACAGTAGAACTTGAGTCTACCCCCTTAGACCGCTCGGGCACACTGACGCCAAAACAACCCTAACCACACACAAAATCACACATACCCACCATACTTTCAGCACTACACACTTCCCATACCACTTACAACACGGACACACTGTTCAGTACAATAACCAACAACAACTCGCCTCAAGCCTCCTCACAAACCATTGTCTATTTTTTTCTTTCTTTTTCTTTCTTTCTTTCTTTCTTTCTTTCTTTCTTTTCTTTCAATCTCGTTTCCTTCTCTCGTTTTATTCTCACTCATCCTCTCTGTTTCTTCTTGTCCTTTTTGTTTCCTCTTTCGATATCCAACCATTCTATTGTTGTATGGTTTCTTTGTCTACTTACTTACGTATTTCCTTCTTGATTGCATGCAAAAACACAACAATCACAAACGTATCAAACACCACCCTCGCCGGATTCTCACTTTTGTGTTTCACAGGAGAAAAAATAAATAAATTGTGACTTTGCAACCAACCATGAATGAGGTGACGATAACTGCCAGCTGCCAGCTGCCAGCTGCCAGGCAGAGCGTCCGTTCACTTTTCGCTCCATCACAAAAAGGTATCTCGAACGCAAAAGAGAACGTAACTTGATGATGGCTCGCTCCATCGGATGGGGGAGAGAGGTTGTTCGTTGCCTGGTTGGTTGTGTGAAGTAATTGGTGGGAGTCTGTTGGTGTACCGATGTGGACATAAAAAGCTGCCTATCGGAGGAAGCGTGGCGTGCAAAGAACGTGTCAGCGGCGGGATTTGAACCCGCGAGTGCGAACACAGTAGAACTTGAGTCTACCCCCTTAGACCGCTCGGGCACACTGACGCCAAAACAACCCTAACCACACACAAAATCACACATACCCACCATACTTTCAGCACTACACACTTCCCATACCACTTACAACACGGACACACTGTTCAGTACAATAACCAACAACAACTCGCCTCAAGCCTCCTCACAAACCATTGTCTATTTTTTTCTTTCTTTTTCTTTCTTTCTTTCTTTCTTTCTTTCTTTCTTTTCTTTCAATCTCGTTTCCTTCTCTCGTTTTATTCTCACTCATCCTCTCTGTTTCTTCTTGTCCTTTTTGTTTCCTCTTTCGATATCCAACCATTCTATTGTTGTATGGTTTCTTTGTCTACTTACTTACGTATTTCCTTCTTGATTGCATGCAAAAACACAACAATCACAAACGTATCAAACACCACCCTCGCCGGATTCTCACTTTTGTGTTTCACAGGAGAAAAAATAAATAAATTGTGACTTTGCAACCAACCATGAATGAGGTGACGATAACTGCCAGCTGCCAGCTGCCAGCTGCCAGGCAGAGCGTCCGTTCACTTTTCGCTCCATCACAAAAAGGTATCTCGAACGCAAAAGAGAACGTAACTTGATGATGGCTCGCTCCATCGGATGGGGGAGAGAGGTTGTTCGTTGCCTGGTTGGTTGTGTGAAGTAATTGGTGGGAGTCTGTTGGTGTACCGATGTGGACATAAAAAGCTGCCTATCGGAGGAAGCGTGGCGTGCAAAGAACGTGTCAGCGGCGGGATTTGAACCCGCGAGTGCGAACACAGTAGAACTTGAGTCTACCCCCTTAGACCGCTCGGGCACACTGACGCCAAAACAACCCTAACCACACACAAAATCACACATACCCACCATACTTTCAGCACTACACACTTCCCATACCACTTACAACACGGACACACTGTTCAGTACAATAACCAACAACAACTCGCCTCAAGCCTCCTCACAAACCATTGTCTATCTTTCTTTCTTTCTTTCTTTCTTTCTTTCTTTCTTTCTTTCTTTCTTTCTTTCTTTCTTTCTTTCTTTCTTTCTTTCTTTCTTTCTTTCTTTCTTTCTTTCTTTCTTTCTTTCTTTCTTTCTTTCTTTCTTTCTTTCTTTCTTTCTTTCTTTCTTTTCTTTCAATCTCGTTTCCTTCTCTCATTTTATTCTCACTCATCCTCTCTGTTTCTTCTTGTCCTTTTTGTTTCCTCTTTCGATATCCAACCATTCTATTGTTGTATGGTTTCTTTGTCTACTTACTTACGTATTTCCTTCTTGATTGCATGCAAAAACACAACAATCACAAACGTATCAAACACCACCCTCGCCGGATTCTCACTTTTGTGTTTCACAGGAGAAAAAATAAATAAATTGTGACTTTGCAACCAACCATGAATGAGGTGACGATAACTGCCAGCTGCCAGCTGCCAGCTGCCAGGCAGAGCGTCCGTTCACTTTTCGCTCCATCACAAAAAGGTATCTCGAACGCAAAAGAGAACGTAACTTGATGATGGCTCGCTCCATCGGATGGGGGAGAGAGGTTGTTCGTTGCCTGGTTGGTTGTGTGAAGTAATTGGTGGGAGTCTGTTGGTGTACCGATGTGGACATAAAAAGCTGCCTATCGGAGGAAGCGTGGCGTGCAAAGAACGTGTCAGCGGCGGGATTTGAACCCGCGAGTGCGAACACAGTAGAACTTGAGTCTACCCCCTTAGACCGCTCGGGCACACTGACGCCAAAACAACCCTAACCACACACAAAATCACACATACCCACCATACTTTCAGCACTACACACTTCCCATACCACTTACAACACGGACACACTGTTCAGTACAATAACCAACAACAACTCGCCTCAAGCCTCCTCACAAACCATTGTCTATTTTTTTCTTTCTTTTTCTTTCTTTCTTTCTTTCTTTCTTTCTTTCTTTTCTTTCAATCTCGTTTCCTTCTCTCGTTTTATTCTCACTCATCCTCTCTGTTTCTTCTTGTCCTTTTTGTTTCCTCTTTCGATATCCAACCATTCTATTGTTGTATGGTTTCTTTGTCTACTTACTTACGTATTTCCTTCTTGATTGCATGCAAAAACACAACAATCACAAACGTATCAAACACCACCCTCGCCGGATTCTCACTTTTGTGTTTCACAGGAGAAAAAAAAAATAAATTGTGACTTTGCAACCAACCATGAATGAGGTGACGATAACTGCCAGCTGCCAGCTGCCAGCTGCCAGTTATCGTCACCTCATTCATGGTTGGTTGCAAAGTCATAAATTTATTTTTTTTTCTCCTGTGAAACACAAAGTGAGAATCCGGCGAGGGTGGTGTTTGATACGTTTGTGATTGTTGTGTTTTTGCATGCAATCAAGAAGGAAATACGTAAGTAAGTAGACAAAGAAACCATACAACAATAGAAGGTTGGATATCAAAAGGAAACAAAAAGGACAAGAAGAAACAGAGAGGATGAGTGAGAATAAAACGAGAGAAGGAAACGAGATTGAAAGAAAAGAAAGAAAGAAAGAAAGAAAGAAAGAAAGAAAAAGAAAGAAAAAAATAGACAATGGTTTGTGAGGAGGCTTGAGGCGAGTTGTTGTTGGTTTATTGTACTGAACAGTGTGTCCGTGTTGTAAGTGGTATGGGAAGTGTGTAGTGCTGAAAGTATGGTGGTATGTGTGATTTTGTG